>OY744517.1:228531030-228541030 GCA_963556195.1 Sepiola atlantica
ATGATGATATAACGATGAACATATATTGCCATTTCACAAACACACACACACACACACACATATATATATATATATATATATATATATATATATATATATATATATATATATGTATTTCTCTCTCTCTCTCTCTCTCTCTCTATATATATATATATATATATATATATATATATATATATATATATATATATATTCATTAAAATCCACGGAGTTCTGCTTTTTTTTTATAGATTTTCTTGGTTAAACTACCACAGTGAATGCACTCCAAAATACAAAATCGTATTAATAAAATAACATCGCACACGATGCATATACAATATCCTCCTCCAAAAAATAGTTTACACCGAACTATCTGATATTAAACAAACCCTAATTAATAATAATGTCCCCAAAAAACTCGTTGATAAACAAATTAAACTATATATAAGTTCCCTACACCAAAAGAATCAGCTCACTAAAAAAGAAACTATTCCCGTATACTATAAAAACCAAATGCACTCCAACTATTAACTAGATGAAAAAGCCATGACCAACATAAAAAAAACACATACACTAAACCTACCGATCAACAACAACAAATAAAAATAACAATCTATTACACAAGATTTAAAACCTCTAACCTAATAATCAAAAACATCAACACCACTAACTCTCCCCTTAAACCAAACCAATGTAGTGTACCTGTTCAAGTGCCTATTCGAGGAATGATTCCCCAAAAAACAAACATACCCACACAGCACTTACATCGACCACATCATGACAAACCTCTCCCGACGCCTTACGTACCACCTGAATCAAACAAGCGCCATACAGAGACGCATCATCACACACAATAAAAATATAAAATCCGCCGAACTTCGGAAAATACTAACCAACAACACTCGAATTATACACAGAAATAACTGCATTAACTGACTTAAAATATTCGAAGCACTATATATTAGAAAAGGTCAACCCACGATAAACCCAATCACATATACGACTGGCATTAATGCCTTTTCCGTATTCAACAATTAACACTTAAGGAAAAAAGAAAAGAACAAAAATCTATACATATGTAAATAAATAAAACATAAATAAATTAAAGAAAGAATGCGAAAAAAAAAAGCTATAAAAATGGAAGCGGTAAAAGACCCATATTAGCTAAAATCAACCTTCTGAAGATAGACGAGACGTCCGAAAGTGCTCGAGATTTCACCCAAACCATAACGATGGGTGCTATACTGCACCAGCTACTATCACACGATCGTAAAATCGCTCAAAGTGTCGAACGACTAACCACGAAAATCTAAAAAAAACAGAACTCCGTGGATTTTGAAGTCCATTAAAGGATAGAGCGCTATCGCGCCTCCTTTGATATACATATATATATATATATATATATATATATATATATATATATATATATATATATATATATATATTTATATATATATATATATATATATATATTTATATATATATATATATATATATATATATATATATATATATATACATGTGCATGTGCATGTGTATTTGTATGTGTGTGTATCCTCATCAAATATGTTCTTGAACGAAAGGGTGAACACAGAAATAGAAGTGCCAACGCTTTTAGGTGTTCACTAAACTGTGTGGAATGCATTACGTGTAATTTGTCCAATAAGAAAATAAAAAGCAGACACGATAATAAAACGATCTAATCAGTTTGTAATCATTAATAATTACATCAGTGTTATTTCCTTCTGGATATTTGATCTGTTTATACTCATGCTCGACAAGAATTCGTTATTTGCACTTCCATAAATCATCGATGAAAACGAATCGAGCACTTAACTGTTTTCTTTATTAACACAAATTAAACGAAAAGAAAATCAGCGAACGCAAACTGTGTTCATCATCGTATAAGTCATAATTAATGAGTCTCTCTGGCGTGAGATATACACAAGTAAGAACTTGTAATTACATAATTTTTAATGAGCATCGTGCAATACTACTATGAGCTTTTTACATATATTTATTCTATTAAATCATCCATTTATATGTATATCACTCAAGCGTTCTGCCTTCATATGCGTGTGGCTTTGTATATATGTATGTGTTAGATATGGAAGGTTGAGGATGAAAGTGTTCCAATGTCTGAGTAGAGTTACACGTGTGCGATTGTACAGTCAGTAGTTACAGTAATGTTACCGAAGTGCTCAGCTTTTGAAAACTCATAAGCAAAGCTTAAACATATTATATTTCAACCCGTATTTACGGCTATTGTTTAAATACAAATACACACATTGCTTGTGTGTTATTTATGAATGTGTTTATTGGATTTAATAAATTTGCAGTATTTACTTCCAGGATGAAAGGTTCAAGTTTTATTAGAAAGTGTTCATAAAAGTTTCATGCTAAAGTATCAGTATGTGTTTTAATGGTGTATTTACCACCAGATATATAATACGTTTGACACATTCTTGTAAATATCTGAGAAACTATTAATATTTCTTCAGACTAGCAATTGTAGAATAGAGCTTTCATGCTAATTTTCTAAACTAAAATGATAGAATTAATTGCAGAATGATTCTAAAGTCAATTTATGACATTTTTAATGTGATTGAAATTCAACGGCGTTACTTTCTGCAAGCTACGAAATAGAGAAAATTTGATACTATTTTACTAATCACTCGTTTGTATTTATGTGTATCTTTCTGACAAAGCCAGTTGTATATAATGAATTGTAGTATGTGACTTGCAATGTTAAAGTGAATCTTGTTTTGTACAACGATGTATTTCAATAAAATAACGATGTATAAATGTGATCACACCTGTACGAGAATCACACTGAAAATCCTGTGTCGATAGAGAAATAGCTAAGTATAAATACATTCATAAACATACAATATACATATATATATATATATGTATATATATATAACTATTTATATATATATATATTTATACAAATATATGCATATATATAAACATGTGAATATATATATATATACAAATATATACACATACTTATGTTTAATATATTTGTATTCATTCAAGTGCATATACTAACATAAATGTAAATATACATATATAAGCATGTACATATATATATATATATATATATATATATATATATATATATATATATATATATATATATACAAATGTGAAATATATTTTTCATTTATCCTTACTATGTTTATATAAAACACGTTATGCTTATATTATTTTATAATACATTTAATTATTTTCAAATGGATTACATATACACAACGGAACACTGCGTACACACATTCATACTGATACTTTAGCATAATACTTTTATAAACACTTTCTAATAAATCAATACCCTGAACAATTCATTTTTATGTTCGTTTTACAGTGTTCTTATATATATTGAAAAGTTGTGTTAATATTAATGTTATTCTTCTTATTAGTAGTAATATTAATTTTAATGATTTCATGAAATACGTTTTACGTTCAAAATTATTTTTTTACATAATAATAACTTTCGGTCACGTTTATGAAACATGCGTGTGCTTACACGAACAAACAAATTAGCTTAGCTGGAATAATTTTGAATTTGTAGGACACATGGGCAAGTTTACAGATGATGTAAATTTTCGAGCAAATATGACGAAAAGTATTCGCTAGAAATTAATAGCTGGCAACAGCTAAATCATAAAACCATTGTAATTGTGCTGTGTTACTTCAACGAAGTTTTCATTAATCGGTTTGAGGTTTTACACATTCTCAATCTGCTGATCCGTATTGCTGTGTTAGTCACGAATTATTTATATTTAGTAGAAGGTTAGTTTGACATTACTAGGATGTGACGCAACATTTAATCGAGCCGGAGAGGGTGTAGGTCTGTTGAATAGATGAATCAATTTAAAACGTCTTTGTTATACAAAAATCAATCCATTGATACACATCTAAATCCAGTTACAAGGAAATTAACGAGGATACCGATCCAAACGCGGTACAAAACATTACTAGTTACTTTTAAACCACTGATCACTAAAATGTATACGCTATATCTGACTCATCATCTATGTATTATGTAATTCAAATGCGCAAGGAAATCTTTGACGTGGAATATACTACACCGGTATTCTTGTTGTATGTAGTTCAGTTCAGTTTCAGAATGATGAAATAAAACTGAGAATTGAACTTTATTGGTTTCCGTTCATCTACTTTATGCTAGCATTATTTAATTTAAACAGAATATCCAATTCGATGTATACATAACGCGAATACAAGGTACTAATACAGATACAACTGTGAGAAAATTATTGTTCATAGCATCGGCTACGCTATTATTTCGAAATTGAACATAGTGTATTCAATTAGATTTTGAGTTTGTTAAAAAACCTTGCCTGCACTTCGAATATGGACGCCAATAAACATGTGAATGACGAGTTTACATATTCCTATGATGTATTGGATAAAGTAATTGATATCTATTTATCTATGTAAATTACCTTGCATAGAAAAAAGAAACATGTCCCATATACACCCGATAATGAGTTATGTGTTACGAAATATTATTAACGTTATATTTATTGCGTGTATTAAGTATTGAGCAGAGTTGTATAACAAATTGGTAAGAACTGCAACCGTTATGTGAAGTGATTTAAACACTGTTTATTTGAAACTGCTCAAATATGAAATACCCACAAATACACCCAATATGCATATATATATATATATATATATATATATATATATATATTCTTCGCCAATATGAAGAGTAGGTTTTTACTTACGTTGTTTAAGCTGTGATGTTGACGTTCATAAAAATGTTTAATGCATCTTGATTTGTATAATAATCAATAGGTGTTCATAACGTGTGCGTGCATACTTACAACTCAGTAACCATTCTAATAACTAACATAAAGTAAGTAGATTAATATAGCTATGTTTGTAAGCTTGTAAGCGAATGTTTCTTTTTAAATTACGAGCCTAGTTAGACGAAAAGTCTCTTCTATTACACAAGTTGTCAAAGGGGAGTTGTTGTCCCATTACATTCCAGCTGTCTATACATCACAATTCTTAAATGGTGTGTGTTGCAGAGGACGCATCTATCTATTCGAGTCAAATAATAATACGAGTTGTCATATATTTATTTGTGCGATCTCATAGTGAGATTATATTATATCATCACACAGTTATCTCTACTGTTTCTAAATGCGTCCACGAGTCTACATAATAGTCTCTGCCTTCTTGATTCTTTTACGTCAGTTTAAAATTGATGACGCATCTTTAAAATCGATTATTAAACAGACGTATTATTTTAATTCATCAAATCACGGTGATCACCTGTGTTTCGTCTGGCACTCATCCACGTTTAGGTGTTGAATAGCGTTTCCTCTAGCTGTCATTTTTAAATTAAAAAAACCCAACTTTTTCGTGTCTATCAATCTTTTTTGAAAAGCATACTTATTCTTCTGTCCTCAATCTCATCATCTCGCTTCACCTGCAAATGCAATCGATGCATCTAAAATATAACCGATGAAATGTGTTTTTCAGTTAGTGGCGAATTTATTGAACCATTTCATCTTTTCTTTACTGTGTTTTATAAAGAGATGATTAAAAAAATCAACTATTTTATTTTGTATCAATATGTGAAGACTGTCGAATGTATCATGATAATATCTTGGCAAGAATGATTGCGTGATATTATCTATATGGAAATTGATGAAAATATTACATAGCATATGGATTGATCGCTGCAAGAAAACGGAGACGAATGAGCTTTTGGAGCAGCTGACTCTTTTGGGAAACACAAAAATGTATACCGGATGTTTTTCTAATCGTGAGGAGTCTGTGCGTCTACGTATATAACACAAATAAGGAGAGACTGACGCTCACTAATAGTAAAAAAATAACGCTCTTAAATAAGGTAAACTATGCCCGCAAATCGGGCACTTTGGATCCTTAGAAATTGACTAGTATATGGAGGAAAATATATAAAAGGCATGAACACTTATTTTAGAAACGTACGAGTATTTAAATATTTTTAACTATTTCTTTAGAAAATACGTAGTAATGTAACATGTTGCCGTTGTGCAATACTTTTTTTATTATTTGCAACTATTTCTTTAGAAAATACGTAGTAATGTAACATATCGCCGTTGTGTAATATTATTTTTTATTATTTGCAAATATTTCTTTAGAATATACGTAGTAATGTAACATTTTGCCGTTGTTATAATATTTTATTCATTATTTGTTTATGTATTTCTGATATTTGTTTACTTACATATTGATCCATGTGGATATCGAACGGTAATAGTGATTAGATAATAATGTTGCAGCATTATAAATAAACTATTTAATAACTTTATCAAAATTATTAATTAATTAACGTATCTACATTACAAACATATAATTTCCGACAATATTTTAAAAAATACTTTCCTCAATCAAAGTTTTGTTTATAACATATGCGACAGTATTAGTGAATGTATTAATAACATGTTACAATAATTACATACATTCTATGTTCGCTATTTTTCTGTAAATACGTTCAGCATTAAAAACGTAAACACATAGAGCATGAGTAAGTCACTGAATCATTTATCTCTGGTTGAACGTTGGGAAAACGTTGTAAACAACAAAAAATAATACATTATGTATTGATTTTTTGTATTTTTTTTATTAATGATTAAAAATATTACTTTAAATAAAAAAACGACGAAGACTTAGTTACCTACTCAATACATTTATATTTCCCTATATGGTGAGAATGAGCCATTTTGAAAATTTTAATTTTAAACTTACAAAAATAAAAAAAAACACATTATAATTAATGAATAAATGCAAATATTATAATAATGATATTAATAATTATAATAATAATAATAATAATAATAATAATAATAATAATAATAATAATAATTATTATTATTATTATTATTATTATTATCATTATTATTATGTTTTGTTTGTTTTGACTTTGCTTTTTTACACTCGCCGAGTAAATAAACATAACAGACATAATTTAAAAAAAAAACTAAATAATAAATAAGATATTCGTCTCGTATTCATGGCTTATAACGGAATGTTGCTGAATTTTCAAATATAAAATTAAAAATAAACTCTCGATTTTCTCTATACTTTCCGGTATGCAATGTGCTTAATAGTTCTGAATTCTATGACAAAAAAGAAAAACTACAACAGCCAGTGTAATAAAAGATCTTACTAAAAAGATAATGATGATATTTTGATTACTAATATGAAACATGTAATTTAACCGAACAGATTAAGGGCAATATTTTTTTAATTTCAGAATGACAAAGTAATTGTAACGGTCATGGACTAGAACGGCTTTTAAACCAATCTTAAACAGTTGTTTTTAAAGATGCCTTAAAAGAACAATTTGTTTCTTAATAAACCATGTCTAAAGAAAAATATATAGAAATGATTTTTAAAATGGAAGTATATATAATCAGCTACAGACATTTAAACTGTAGCATAACTCGATTGTGGGGTTAGTTGCGCTGAGTGTGTCAAGGTGATTTTCAAAACCCAATCTCTAGTAAAGTAGTCATCAATCTTGCTTGTACGTAAATACCGATTACAACTAAATCAAGGAAAGTTTGATGTTATATGTGTTTATATTATAATTTGCTAGGCGAACACTATTATTATTAATGCTTTACGCTAGTTCATCCAGAGTCTCACTACGTTTCATACAACACGACTGAGTGGTATTCGTCTGTAGTTGACTAGATCCACTTTTTCCTGTTCGCTAGTCTTAAGGAGCGTCATCCGTATTAAGAGATCGACAAAATAAACGATTAAGATGACAAGCAATATATAGAGAGAGTACTTGGATTATTTTTGTATAACAACTGTATGCACCAGAACACTTGCTTCTATTAAGCGATCCAAAGACTCATCATTTTGCATCAGTTCAGTTACTCTAAAGAACGGTGGGGCATCTCGGCCCTCGTAATTGCTGCCGATTGTTGAAATACATCAGACAAATACTGCATTGATGGATGGCTTCATTTACACAAAAGTTACTTTCGTCCTACATTGCGACAATGGTATTATGGAATCGACTATTGACGTGAACATAGTCGGAGATGTTATTCTGATTGTAGTACACCTGTTCCGCAGTTCTTCTCTCATAGTGCCGCATTTAACATAGCTTGTATTGGTCCTCCCATGCCTATAGACCACAGATGCTTCCGATAACCACCGTTTATTACTTAACTCTTCTGACTAATCAAGGTGTCTGCTTCTGTTTATTTAGTTGCTTAAGTATAACTCTCCGGTTTGTAAGCTTCAGAATAACGCAACATCATCATGATTGATGGCCAGCAAAAAGAGTCTGCAAGGTCTAATAGGGCTTGAGAGTTAGTATCGTATGAGTTCTTCGTTGCTGAATTCGGGGCAGTGGAGCAGAAAACACTTCACAATGTCATGTTAATTTTGCAAAACGGAGGCACGACACAGAGGTCAAAAATCTATCAGAGGTAGCAGATATACACAAAGTAAACAGTAGAGTTTGTCTAATTGCTTCGAAATCAAGTCTGTCTGAAGACGTGTTGAAAGAGGTAACAATCTTCCACTTCTTCCGGGCGAGTTTGATAAAATTAACAAAAGAATTACAGATATAATACGCCTAATTAAGGGATAGTCCGGTATGTTTTGATCGCATTCGCGAGTGCGATCGTCGGGGACACGCCATCTTTCTTTCTAACATTGACCCGTATGTTGTTTCCCCCTTGGCAGCAATCCTCTTTATGCTGGGGTGGCTTCTTCCGGCGATTCCATTGCCTGACGTACGTAAGCGCATCACAGCCGAAATTGAAACCCCCATTCACATAAAAAATGTCTTACTTGCTGGCTGCAAAATGATAAGGAGGCATTATCGGCCAAAATCTCATGCAGTTCTCCCGTTTCGTAAGAGACGTAAAATAGTTGTCGAATAACGCTGGTCGAGTCTTGGCGTGCAATCGGTCGCTAAACCGCAACACGGGTTGGTCCACAGTCGATCAGAGTAAGAAAGTGGTTGGCATTATAATGCGTTTTATTCTTTCCAACCTTTTGTTATGCGTCACTAGTTGGCAATTCTCATGTTCGCCAGTGCGTTGGTGCTGAGTTAACTTACTGACACATTTTACAGTGCTTGCGGACTTGTTTCTACTCTGATTTGGCCACATCTGGGGTTACGCGCCTAATCGAAATACAGAGTTCACTTGATGCTTGGATGTCTGCTCTGTGTGTAGATGTTTTCTTAACTGCTGTTGGCTCATCGCGCTCACTATATCAGCGCATGTTTGATGAACGGCACCCACTTTTATTGCATCGTATACTATGCAAGGAACTCCTGTGAGCTGAGCAGCAAGGTTGCAGTATGACGGGACCAATGTTACGCTGACTACCAGATCATACTCGCATACTATACTCTTTAAGGTGTCTAACCGTCGTCTTATCAACATCTCGCTTGCTGCCTTGGTGCGCATTCTTTCTTTCCCAGTCAACGTGTCGGACACCCATTGATAGACGCAAGGGGAGTCAGTATGCAAGTGCAATGTCTTTCTGTAGTACTAGGTTAACCCCTTCATCACATAATCTAACTCAGCAAGGTTGATGTTCTGGGTGGTGTTCGCAGGCCGCAACCTACAGGCATCCTCCAACATGGATCCATCCTTCTCCAACGTAACTCCCAATGCTAGTGAAGTAGCGTCACTCCATACGATCATTTCTTATCCATTGACACACCACTCTCTCGGGCCGGATCTTCATGCATCGCTCTCTCAACACTTTCTGCAATCATTCGGGTGAGAAAGGCATCACTTGTTTGACAGTCCCACGCTTTGATTACCGCATTCGCTCTGCGTTTTATTACACACATCACCACACAAAGCCAAGCACACACTAGTAGGTGCCCCATGAGTTTTCTCGCACAAATAAAAATGGTCGTTCTAGTAAGAACTTCAGGGATGCCGGAAATCACATTTCCTTGTCTCAATCGCCGGGTGCAATCCTCCCCTCTGACTTTCAGGCCCAGTACGTG
>OY744517.1:228543530-228608530 GCA_963556195.1 Sepiola atlantica
TTTAGAGTGGGGTGACTTACAATCAATATATACGAAATAAACATCAAATCCACCGATCGACGATTGCAACATATTAATTATGTTTTCTAAATTAAATACGTATTGCTTCTGACTCATCTGGTAAAAGAGAAGCGTATATTGTCACTAAACTGACAAATGAAACTAAATTATTTGCCATTAGCATCGATATACACACGTGCATATCGATTAAAATAGCAGTAAAAGTAAGAATGATTTTAAAACGTTAATAGTGTAATTTTATCTTTCATAAATAAGATGTATCAACATTTATACAAAAAAATACACTTTACCAACAGATGTTGAAACAAGTTAAAAAAAATGAATAAGATGTATCAACATTTATAAAAAAATACACTTTACCAACAAATGTTGAAACAAGTTAACAAAAATGAATAAGATGTATCAACATTTATAAAAAAATACACTTAACCAACAAATGTTGAATGGATATATTTTGTTGACAGCTAATTGTTCATGTTTTTGATCATTGTTGAATCTTTTTTATTCAGATGTTTTAATTTATTTCGTTCGAGAATTCTATTTAGGAGTAATTTCGCAACCGTTCTTTTTTCTCGACTTAATTAAAGTTAATTTCTTATTATTTTCAACTCATCGAGATGGAATGAACAGTTAATAGGAATTCACATTTTCAACACCTTATATACTTTATTTTGATTAACATTGACAAGTTATAAACAAGAAGGGAGAATTGACACTTAATTAATCAGCTGTTAAGTTTATAAAGCCTTTTTAATAAATCTTTTTTTTAACTCGGGTCTTAGTTCGAACTTTCGACATAATCCACTCTTACACTACAAAAGAAAAATGATACAATTGTTGATTTACAATGTGAATTTCTTGTAGGGAGATAACACTCGCTCGTATTTCCCGTACGACGCCCAGAATATACATTCTCTGATATAAGTCAGGGCTTATTAAATACGTGAACGTACCCCTAATTTTACAATTTGAATAACATTACGAATCTATTTCGACTATTTAATTGAGAGAGAACACGAACGAAATACGACTAAGAAACGATTCATCACTCTGCATCAGTAGAACAAAAGAAAGAAAATGAAAAAAAATAAGATAAAAACGAAAAAATAATCAAGTTTGTGGCTTGGGGTGAAATAGTTACAATCTCGAAGAAACAAGTGAAATAAAATTTGAATATAATGATTGCCTAAAAACAAGAAAGACTGAAAAAAGACACCACAATAAAAAGTAGAGACGAACAGGTCTCTGTCTAGGCAAATAAACAAACACAAAAAAAGAAAATAATTTGAAATATGCAACTAAATGAATTTCTAAACTAAAAAGGAAGAAATTTAGGATAAAATAAACAAATGTGTTACCATCGCTCTTTTGACGACTTAAGCTCAGATCGCGGTCTCACCGAGAAGATCAATTTACAACTAATTGCAATATGGTATTGATCTG
The DNA here is from genome assembly GCA_963556195.1 of Sepiola atlantica. Classification (NCBI taxonomy): domain Eukaryota; kingdom Metazoa; phylum Mollusca; class Cephalopoda; order Sepiida; family Sepiolidae; genus Sepiola; species Sepiola atlantica. Next base: position 228,544,995 of record OY744517.1, read on the forward strand.
TAAATAAACGTTCCTAATACGACGCTTGTGAGGTGCATGAAGAATTTTCATTTGATTATCTCACGAGTATCGTAAGTTGTAATATAGTAAGTGTGAAATAATCGTTAAGTCAAAGCTGATTAACTCTTTCACGAAAAAAAAGTTGTATGCTACGAGTGACCTAAAAATCACCCTTGTTACTGTTGATCTCTTACAAAATTTCCTTTTTGACAATAACGTTTTTATTTTATTTTAGCGTTATTTTCGAAATTAATGATCGACCTGAAACCTCTACGAACAAATGTATTTGTTTTTCGACGAGTAAGAATTATTTGATATACATAAAAATGTGCGTTATGTGTGAACAAATGATTATTTACTTTCCTTCTCGAAATATGTAATCGTCGAGTTTACTTAAATGTTCGTTATGATACAGTTAGAAGATATAGGCCCCTCAAAATAAATTTCATGAATAAAGCAATTACCAGTTTATATTCACCAAATTGATTACTTTGAACATATATATATATATATATATATATATATATATATATATATATATATATATATATATATATTGTTACGAACGGTTGCCCCCGATATCATTATCACATCACAGGGGAATTATACTTTGCCATTCCCACGCATATTCTAAGCCCTCGAACATTATTCGGAGGTGGATATTGTATGATATCCTGAATGTTCACCTCTGAATTGTAAAGTGTGTGTGAATAATCACGCTGGATTACAATGTCTTCCTTGCTCTTGTCTACCATCTCCTGCCTATGGGATGCGTGAATCGGCAAGGTGGGTTCATCCTTCCTTCGTTCGAAGTAGGGTTTTATCATATAAACATGAAATAACTGAGTTTTTTCTGGCACGCTTAAAGATTATAGTCTGCGAGTATGATCTGGTAGTCATCGTAACATTGGTCCCGTCATACTGCAACATTGAAGATCGAGAGTAGACTGATTGTGCGGTAATTGAGAGGATCAGTTCAATCTCCGGAATTTGTGAAGATTGGTACTACAGAGACAATTTTCCAACTATCAGCGAAACAAGATTCCATGTGTTGTATAGTATGGAAATGGCAGGGGCCAGCTCAGCAGTATGATACCAGGCTTTGGAGGTGTACAGGTTTTTCATGATGTCTCTTACATGAGATGGGGTGATGACCAGGTGCACAAGTGTTGCTTCAGTCCGCAATGGCAATTCATGGAGGGGGTTGCTTGCCGAGTCAAAATTCGAGTTTTAGGGGAAACGCTGGGCAAGTAGTTCAGCCTCATCAGTTGCCGTGCAAAAACATCGTTGTGATTTGATAGCGGGTGAATAGTCGATTGGCCACTGTTCATCACGCTATTGTAAATTTTCCGGAAATCACGAGTACCCAGTTTCTTTTACGGAATGCGTTTTTGGGTTATATGTGTATTCATTACTATTTGATTATGTATCAATACTTTGCAATCAATCATTGCCTCTACATTTTTTGTCTGTTCGCAGTTGACTTATGGCGGCCAAATTTTCGGAGTGCCGTCTGCCTCTCAGCAATAGCAGCTGCACATTCTGAAATTAACAATTGAGGAGAGTGGGGTTTGCTGAAGAATTTTCGTGTGGTGACATAAGCATCAATGCTTGCTTTGACCCATTCGGTTAGACTATTGTCACAGTGATCAGCAGGGAGTGAGAAGTTTACACCCCATGGGGCGTCGCTGATGTAATCCATGAGGGAGTCAAAATCAGCCTGCTTATAGTTACTCGTCGTTTTAAGCTACGGCTCTTCAGCTTTTTGACGCGTTTTAAGGTGATAAGTGTCATTACCACAACGTAATCAGAGTTTCCGAGCGGACTATGGTAATTCGCCACACAAGCCTCAGGTAAGTGACTGTGTAAAACGGCGCATTAGCTTAAAAAAAGGTGACTAGCATGAATAAATATACTAGATTGACCAGTGTCCCGGATAAATATAAAAGAATGAATTAAAATTTGTCAACAGAACGCAAAAAGGTCACATCGGACAATGATGATGTTCCATTTGGAATGGTGGTAGATGGATAAGAGGGATAAATGAGTGAAGGAATGAATTAAGGAAGGAAAGGTTCGCGGTTGTAGGAGTATTCTCGCCCATCCCATTATTTAACACCTGCTCGATCTATAATAATGGCCACTTTTTTAATTAAAGAGGCTTACAGAACCTTATTACAAACACTTCTCTTCGCTATCTTTGTATTGAAATTACCTTGTTTTTGTGACGAAAGAAATAAGGAAAATAAGCACTATAGAAACACACAAATATAATTACGGTCTCCTGCAGGGCTTAACTAAACCCTGTGTGTTCAAATATAAATGAGGTTCACAATAGTAAAACTACTACCTATTACATTGATTTAATAGTTAAAGTACAATGAATTACATTTATATCTGTTAAAATTGCTACATGATAACATTAACTTAAAAAAAAACACGACCCATAATTCCCGCCCCCCTCCCGCGTTGTCAAAAATTAAAAAAAACTAAAAAAAAACGAGTTGTGCGAGTCGATCGGGATCGGACGTTATAACTTTCAGTCTTTGATTTACGTTCGTAACTACTTGCCCAGGAACGCGAGTAGAAAACCAATAGAAAAATAGGGCACTTTAACGAAGCCTATAAGCCGGCATGCGTTTTATGTTACGATTCGCCAGACGGCGACCAACCATAGTGTCCACCAGTCACACGTTTTGGGTAATTTCTATACGAGAAAATCGATGGCTTTTACACTTTTTGGATATTATGCGTGTGAAAGGTTTAGGATAAAGAAAATTTACACTTTATAATACTATCCAGTATCTTGGCGTATATTGACTTAGTATGGTGGTCGAGTCGCTGAAGAAATTGTAGCGGCCTTGTTGAATGATTAAACACTGCAAGGTACTATGCTCGTTGATTGCATTCTCAAAAAACTAGAATTAGTACATATGCATACGTAATAGATATTTAAAAATGTCATCCGACATACCCGATAATCAGGGAATTAGATGGAGCATCCATTAAATGCCTGTGTAATATTTTGTATTTTGTAGTAAATTACTAACAGACGAAAAGTAAATATTAACATCTACTGTTTTAAAAAAAATGACGTTGTTTATTAGTTCCCGCTGTCGCTGAAAAGTGAGTGTAAGTACAAAAGTGTTGGGGGAAAAGATGTTCCTACCACCTATATGGAGTATATTTTGAGGAGAGTCGAAGATAGTGGGGAAAATGTAATATCTACTTTTAGCTGGAGAATAAATATTCCTATTTTTCAAAAAAGTACAAGAGTAAAATCGTTTAAACTTAATATATCAGATTACACTTAACTTAATAATTACATAAAAAAATGAAGTTAATAAACTAAAATATTACTATCGCAGTAATAAATTTACTGGCTTGTATGTATGATCGAAGAATAAAGCAAATGCTCTAAACCTTATAAATACTTTATTATTACTATAATTATAAATTGGCAGATAAATATATATATATATATGTAAATATGTATATATATATATATATATATATATATATATATGTATATATATATATATATATGTATATATATATAAATATATATATATAAATATGGATATACATGTAATTGCTACATGATAATAGCTTTTTATTAAATATTAAACACCAAAGAAAAAAATCCGTCTGTGTAGAGAATGCATTAATATATATATATATATATATATATATATATATATATATATATATATATATATATATATGTTTTTTATAAATACATTTAAATACGTATAATATATACGTTTCATATATATTATATATGTGTATATATATATATATATATATGTGTATATATATATATGTGTGTATGTGTATATATTATTATAAATATGTCGTATATAAATAACAAAAGTATATATATATATATATATATTTGAATTTATATCGATACATAATATCGATGTGTGTTTTTACTATTTAATATATACACGTATACCATATGTATATATATATATATATTTATATATATATAAGCAATATTATATATATATATATATATATATATATACATATATATATATATATATATATATATTTAGTATACACTCGAACTGAATATAGGGAAGTAGTAGTATTAATATGTATTTGTAGGCAAGCATGATTATCGAAAAGTATATATATATATATATATATATATATATATATATATATATATATATATATATATATCCAACGTACCATTATAGTTTTTTTATACATATATCATATTATAACAACAATTTACACTCTTACTCTATATATTTTTAAAGTTCGTAATGGCGAAGGCCTGGGGTCAACGTTTCTGGAGGCACTACATTAAATAGAAACAACACGAAACTCATTGCGAAAGTTACACACGTCGCCCGGGCCTCTTAGTAAATGTAGCGTTCATTTAAATGCAGAATAATTCATCGAGTTTTATCTCCACATTTTGACAATTATTCCTGAACCTTTTAAAGTGGCTATATACTTATACTGTCCTTCACATGTTTCAAATGAGTCTTACGTTTTAAATCAATATTGAAAGTTACCTTACAGATTTTTGTCTCGCTGTTGGTCGTGGGTTTTCTTGCACACCAATCTCCGTTGTTGGCGTAATTGTAGTGGAGCACCTGTCTTGTGGGAAGACTCTGTCATTATGTACAGGAGACAAAAACGCTTGAAGGTAAACTTTTTGAGAGAGATTCTATCCTTTTATTTCACATTTCAATCGGAGAGATTTCCACTCGTCTGTTCCTTCGTCTACACTCTCTTTTACTTTCATACTGTTTGTGGAATGCGGCTATATTCTTGTCCCGTCCTTGGGATCTTGCTCTGCGTCTTAGCCCATATGTTGCAATGTCACCCGGACTCTACGCATAGCAGAGCTCAGTTAATGGATATGTGTCCATTTCGCGCCTCCGTTGTGAACTGTCCAGAAAGCTAATTTCTCACCAAGGATCTGTGACGTCAGCCCCCTTTGACCCTTCAACGAATGTCATAACAGAAATCAATATCGCTTTTTGTCTAACCTTTTTGATCAGAGTGTTTCTTCTCAGCTAACTCACATCCAAGGTGTTATGATTCTCAGAATGAATCACCGTGGGAGCATTTTGTTCGTCCCAAATTATATGTGCGCCTATTTTGCACTCCGTCTTATTTCTTTCACCCAGTTCATAATCAATACTAGCTAACTTTACACGTTATCAGAATACAGTGCCCCTCATAACATAACATACCTTCCTCTCTTAGTAGAAAAAAAAACAATCGTTAGATTCTTTTTACTCAAAACGTCAATGCCTGGAACTGGTCAGAATCCGGAACTAAACATAACTTGGCATTAATCCTCAGAATCCAGTTGGAAATTCATCAGCATCACACGATTCTTATCCTGGCATGTAAGAGAGGTAATATTACAATTTGAATCGGCTCTCCGTCCATCCCATCAAAATAGATAATCGGGCGACCTATCTCACACACATATCATTCTTCTAAAATCAGTATACGATCGATTTTCAATTAATCTAATTCATGCGTATTACCGCGATATAGGGGAACAACACACAGAAACCCCTCCTTTTAACAGGTCATATTATCTGGTCAGCTGCGAAAATTATAAAAGGTACCGTTTCCCATCCACTAGCTACAACTGGACCATGCGTTCCTACACTTTAGCACTCCGGTGCGAATGTCCGAGAATCATCGCCTGTTCTTCTAAATCCCAGCCCCTTGACGTAGATGCTCCGATCCCATGGTTCTAAATTATTGACTAAATTATTTAGTCGGCCCTGGCGTATTGCAGGGCGGGGGTGTTTTATTGTACTTCTTTAAGTGTGTAGTCGTAATGATTGAATCATTTCCACGTATTTACTCTGATGAGTGTGGACGAAAGCCGAATTAGTATATTAATCTATTGTTTTTTTTCTCTCGTCTTTACCCTTTTCAATTTCATTCTACCCAACCATAGTGTCACATACGTCTTTATTCCTTGCTTTCATATATATATATATATATATATATATATATATATATATATATATATATATATATATATATATATATATGTATATTAATAAATATATATATATATATATATTAATATATATATATATATATACTTATATAAAAATATATATACATATATATATACTATATATTTATGAATTGAAAACATAAACACAATGTATAATTAAACAGACGAATATTGTTATTTGTAGCAATGATTGCATATATATATATATATATATATATATATATATATATATATATAATTATTAAGTAGGATAGTAAAAACATGTTCTGCTCCTGCCGAATCTCGAGCAGTATTGAAGTATTTGTTAATTTTCGGTTTCTCGTAACATAAGCCGAGCTAATACTTGGAAACACTCATGATTTTCCATCTGGAATATATTCTCAATATGAAATAAATATCTGTCTTTTGCGAATATTTGCTTTATTATATTATTATTGCCATTTTATTTATTTATCTTTTAATAACTCTATGCCCATTTTGATAAATTTCTCTCGTTTCTAGTTAAGATTGTGTTGTCTAGCTGAAGAAAATGGCGCTACTTCGTTTTCCATTTTTTGTTCTAATGTCAATTATTATTAATTTGTAGATGACGATTGATATGCTATTTTCAACTTATTTTCATATGAATTATTACATACGACATTGCTAAAAATTGGGACTATCATTTTTATTTAGATTCATTTGTTTATTTGCTGTTTTTATTTCTTCAACTTAAAACTTCAACTTCAGCTTAATAGCTGTGGTTACGAGTCAAACTGATAACAGTACAGATGTATACTACGGCATGACACAAGGTTCCTTTAAACAAAGGTATTATTAACACCTATATTCCTTTAGATACAAAGATCGCGCAAACACATCTTTGGCTAAACGAATTTGGGAACTAAAAGAAGAAGGAACTCCCTTTTCTATAAATTGGAAAATCATAGAGAGAAAACCCATTTATTCACCTATATCTAATGTTTGCCATTTGTGTAATGCTGAGAAGTTCCATATTTTTAAGGCCATCATGAACCCAAACACCAGATGTTTAAATGTACGCGATGAGGTTTTTAAGGACTGTATACATCGTAAACAAGCACTCCTTATCTATTGGATGGATCGAGTGACTTAAGCCTTCCTAGAACCCTACATACATTTTTCAGACACTTACACACTTCCACTGCAGACTTCTCGTTCTACGAACTTGATCACAACCCTTTTTTCCTTTCTCCATTTTTTCCCTCTTTCTTATTTAAATTTTTAAATTTTTCATATTTTTTTATACTTTTATATTTTTTTATATTTTTATATTTTTTTATATTTTTTTATATTTTTTTATATTTTTTTTTATATTTTTATATTTTTTTAAATATTTTTTTATATATTTTTTTATATATTTTTTAAATATTTTTTCTATATAGAGATTTTTTATTTTTTATTTATATATTGATTTTTTTTATTTATATATATTTTATTATTTATATAGATTTTTTATTTATATTTGTTATCTATATATTGATTTATTTATATATTGATTTTTCATTTATATATTGATATTTTAATTATATATTGATTGAATTTTATGTATATATTGATTTTTTATTTATGTATTTATATATTTATCTATATTTATATATTTTATTTATATATTTATCTATATTTATGTTTTTACTTTGAATTGAGAATTATTAATTGAAATGATCGAAATTCATAAAAAACATATATATATATTTTATATAATGATAAAGAGTTACCTCCCCTTTTTTAGATAATTTAAATGATTAGAGTTGCGTACCTTAATTAATAATTTTCTACATATATATATATGAAAATAATATATATAAATATAAAAGTAATATTTTATTATTATAAATTTAATTTTTTTTATTTTTCCACTCCTTTCTTTCTTTCTTTCTTTCTTTCTTTCTTTCTTTCTTGCTTTACTTCTAAATATAGAATCTTTTAACGGCTTTTTCTGACCTAAGCGTTTCTCGTCGGCTCTCCATTTCAAAATTATGTGTACATAGCGTTTCATAACAGTTAGATGTTTTTTGAAGAAATTCCATCATTTACTATTTCAGACTATGCTGAAGACGACGGAATCGGGAATTCAACCCGTTTCTTGTCAGAAACCACTGGTCCATGTCTGATTAAAATCTGTATTTAAAAATAAAAATATATATATATATATATATATATATTTTTGTGTAATTATTTTTATTGGTGATTGTAGCGTTCGTTGTTATTTTGCTTACTATTATTTCAATTGTCTCACTTTCCTAAGTGATTAAGATGCAGAAATTGCATTATTAGTCGCCCTTAACCTCATAGGACGTATTTATTCCGTTAATATATATTTTTATTTATTTCATACGTACATAGAAGTAATATATATATATATATATATATATATATATATATATATATATATATATATATATATATATATATCCCGTGCATTAATGAATATTAAATTATATTTTCTACAGACGAGGTCGTTTCGAGCGTATGCTCTCATCAGTGTAGGGGGTGAAAATTTAAGAGAATCACAAGGTGCGAACCCGGTTACCAGAGTTAGTTTTGACCCCGCGCGCTTCTGCTCTATCCTGTAGGTAACAGAAAATTATCATGTATTACAGATAATTTAAGTTATAGTTATTCTAATGGCAGCCGATTATGGACATCAGAACAATCTTTAAGACTCGCCGAATTTGAGCGGATCCTCGCTGTTTACCTATAGTAAATGCCAATTTTGAATATCTCTTAACAGTGTTACAACGTTAAGGTTATATGAGGGAATTTTTCATAATTATATCCATGAAAACTATTAAATTATGTTTACCTACATACGACGTAATTTCAAACGGTTTAAATTTGGATCGCTTTATTCGATTATATTAAAATGCTAAATAGTATACATGTTCATTTCATATATTTGGGTAAGAATTTCGTTTTTATATTGTTGTCACCTGCATTGCTGTGTAATTGCCACATAAGCTGTGCGAGTATTTGAACGTACAACTTCATAGACTTTTGTTGAGAGGATACTAGACGAAGATCCGTTCTTAACAATCAGTTCGGTGGGAACTGGAGCATATTAGTTGCCTTTTATCTGTCGCGCGGAAGTATTAGTCCTGGATAGTTCCAGGAGATCTTTTTTATTCCGTTAGTTAATAGTTAGTTAATATATATTTTTCATGAATTCTATTTTACTTTGTTTTGAAAATTACATCCTGTTAAGTAATTCGAGCATGTGCTCCTTTACTTTGCTATCGAAACGATATAGACTAAAATATAAGTGTCAGAGGTCTAGTATCATATAGTAGGGCGAATTAGATTCATCACATAGTTCAACAAATTGTGGTTGGAGAATGTATGAGAATATATGTTGTATGTGGGAAATAGACGTGAGATATACTGTTCAGTAGTTAGAAGTGCGATAATCCTCTGTGGTGTCAAAAGTCTAGGGCTAATAGAATAGACACTTACTAAATATGATTTTGATAATTATTACATGAAATATATTTCGTTTTATCTTAATTAGTGTACATAGCAATACTAGTTGTATATAGTATTTACTAACGGTCCCTACACGGTGTTGCGCGGGAATATTTGGTTTTTAATCTATGTTTCGCAACCAATATAATATTCAGTAATCAATCTATCGGAAGAGCAGAAAAACAAAAATAATGGGAAGAGTAAATATATGAAGTCGTTTAAAAAGTCCACGTTTAAAAAAGGAAAGCAAAACAAAACTAATCGAACTAAAGATGGTTTATGTATGTAAGTCGTGCGAATGATATATTTCCAGTATTTAAATTATTTTCCGGTGAATGTCTTAAAAAGTGCCTTATTAATTGTAGGTCCCAATGCTGTATATATGTATCTGAATGTTTTATGATGATGATGTTTACAAATTGATTCAAATAATCGTAAGAAGGCATTCAAAGCGCTATTCAAATGATATTTGGCGGGGAATCCTGTTCAAATATGTTGTTGATAGTTAAAGCTGTATATGAGTTTTTCTTTAAATATCGTAAGTTGAGTAAAGCAAAATACATTTAAAGAAGCCTACAAAGCACAGCCGACACCTTTCTGAGAAAAAATGAAGACGCGGACCCACTATGTAGAAATATATTCTTGTTATTAAAAACGAATTCACATATGTGTATATCATAACATTTTATAATGAAGACAGAGCGTTGTAAAACCAACACTTTAAAAAAAAGAAGATATATTTGGTCCACGCAATAAAATATGTTGCATGTAATGAAATCCATTGTTTCTAATTAGTTCTTACACTATTTTATATAAGTATATACAACATAAAATTATGGCGGCCTCCAGGGTGTTGTGCAAAGTAAAACTGCTTAGTAATCCCGTACAAAGCTGTTGTTGCTGTTAAAAGCCATTGTATATGTTTTATTCTTAGTATACTCGAAGCAAAATCGATACGAATTAAAAGTAAGAAGGTCTAGCCTTGACAATGTGTAACTGTTATAAAAGGAAAATTTAATATTTAAATCATAATCAAAATAGTTTAATTATTATGACAAAAATGAAAACAAACTCTCCCTCGAACTCTGCCGAAACGATTAATTTCTGAAGAAGCCCACTTTAGCCGACACATGGAAAATATGATATATATATAAATAAAAAAGCCACTGTATATAATTTGTTCTTAAAATATATTTAGTGCAGTGACACAAAATAAAAGAACACTATTAAAATAGATGTTGCTGTTAATATTTGCCCTTACAATATTTTAAATAGAGTGATGTAAAATTGAGGCCTTCAGAGCGCTGTCGAAATCCCCGTTAAAGTTAAAGGTTGATCATGTAAATTATCTTATTGTTTGTAAAAAAACATGTATATAATTTTTCTCACATACTTTTATTAAGGCGGAACAGATATATATATATATATATATATATATATATGTGGGAGGCTTCAGTCCTTCGCCGGTTACTATCCATTTCGTAGAAAGCATCCCTAGATCAACGTATTCATTATAAACAATCGTTTAGTTTACAGCTGTTGTGGTTCCAATGATTTTCAATATTCTTTTTATGAAAAACGTAAACATTTTAAACCGTATAAAAATGATATAAATAGCAGTGTTTTATTGTTATTATGACCGTAATTATTTGAAAGTTTCGAATGTGATTAGAAAAAAATGGCAGAATGTTAAAATAACTTCCGAACTGAAAGCGGTGTTCTTTTATAAGTGAAATCAAGCAAATTAAATATATAACAAGTATATACAGTAAATCGAAAACGTTCATTCAAATATTAGAAATTATACCTGTTAGTCTTTCCAATAAACCGTAAATCAGCCATGCACCCACACTTTAAGCGTGTCCACATTTTCACTGTATCATATTACCTTAACTTAAGCCATAGGTATACACTTAAATACGTTTATATCCCTTGCCTTTATTCAACACTTTAGATTCTTAATTAATTTATTTATTTAGCAACATTTAACGTTAAATACATATAGATACTTTTGAATGTAATATGCCTTGCATTCAGCCAACGTTTAAAATGTGATAAATGTTAATAAAGTGTTCATCGTATTTGACTAAAATAGATGTATTTAACAAAGCCACCCTTATACAAAAGTTTGTTTAATGTAATCTGCATGTATTCAACACTTCATATCCTTACATAATTCATTTATTAAGTAACATTTAACTATAAATACATATAGATACTTTTGAATTTCATATTACCCGCATTCAATCAACGTTTAAAATATTTAAAATGCTGGTAAATTGTTAAACTTATCTGATTTAAATGAATATATTTAACTTAGCAACACTTATCTAAACGTGTATTTAATCTTACCTGCATTTGTTCAAATCTCATATGGTTTCAATGAAACGGTTTGATTTGAATGAACTGAATTACTTACATAGTGTACCTTCCTTTAAATCGGTTTCTCTGAGCAAAGCTTAATTTAATATATACGTGCCAATAATATAATGAAATAAAAAAAACAGATAAATAGGCTACTCCGAATTAGGTTTCGATGTGTCAGACATATTGCTATTTCGGTCTGATTTTTAAACCTGAGACGATAATTTGATACTGAGATGTTTGAATTTAATTGTAATATACGAGTAACACATGTCCTAACTGATGTTTTAAATGCTATTGTAACTGACATGTCTATTGTCTCGATTTTAACAAAAAGTTAAAATGGTGTAAACATACACACATCTAAGGTATACCATTCTATGTACATACGCCTCTACGGTCATTTACTACTGAAACACCCATACACATTTGATTTATGTCAATCTCTTCAACAAATCCCAAATAGTATTCAAGTATGAGAACGCCAATAATAGTTCGTCTATGGAAATATAATCATTATTAATGACCTAAAATAGTTTGAATTATAAAAAGCAAACGATATTTTATCGGCAAAATAAACGGCCGTAGCTAAGCATGACAATTCGATTTTGTTTCAGGATATTCATAACAATGAAAATAGTTTTGATTATAAAAAATCAAGATTTATTGTTTTATTATGAAATCTTGCTGAGGAAGTTCGAGTAGCATAATACGAGAGATTGCTCAACAGTTTAGTATATTTATAACTCTAATATATGAGTAGAATCTTGTCTCGAAAACGTATATTTCTTACCAGAACACAATGAAAACATTAACAAGAAATAAGACATCGACTAAATTCCATGTGTTTATGCCCGAATTCATAACAATTTCCCTCACATTTCGCCGTGAGATGTGGTTCGATGTTTTGTTTTATAAATTAACTTAATTTCTCCGTAAATTTAACGAAACATAAAATGTATAAAAAGAAATATATAATTATTTATGTTTTGTAGCTTTCGAAATTCAACTTTTAACGTAAAGTTAACATACCATTTTATCGTACACTGCAATATAAAAATACAGATAAAATGATGTTAAATATTGAATCTGATATTCTAAGATATGTCCTTTTAATGGTTTTATCATCAGGTGTGTTCCCAATACGTACACTTACATATATATGGCATTATATGTCAAAAGAGTTTTGATTACCTACTATACATCATTCTTGAGTGACGTCGGTCTCTCTGTACAAGGCTTTGTCAAGATAACCTGGCATAAGGATACTTCACTTAACAAGTAAACGCTTGTCAAATATTCAAAATAGCATGGTATTTATAGCACATGTATGGTCTCGTCGACGCTCTTATAAATTAGCGCATACAGGAAATGGTGCATATCCTCCTACTAATGCAACTTCAAGTAACAGTTCTATAGTGTATCCACCGGAGTAGATAGATTATTGCCTTGGAATATAGTAAGACCAGGAGACTGCAAAGAAAGGTATACTATAACATAGTCTACTGGTCCATTGTCGAGAAAAAAGGATGGTCTAAACTTTTTTTACAAACTCAACGTAATAGAAATAAACGACAACTTTTATAGAATATGTGAATGTCAATGATTCTCATGTGTCTCCTTGATATCTGAGAACTTCGACTGAAGTAAAATGAAATATGAAAGAGAGTAATTCTTGTTTAAATTGCTATTTGATAAGCAATACTTGAAAGTATTTATACAATTTGGTTGAACTAATAAAATAATACACCGCTACGTAAGACTCATTTTTGACTAAACTAGTGTAATTCACAGATATGGAAATTTATATATTTTAAAAATTAAAACTAATCAGTGTGGCTATGACTAACGAAGTTAAAAAAACAGTTTCGAATTGAACTAACCATGCTGATGATCCGTAACCCGACGAAATAAGTGTCACGTATATGTTAAATAAATATATGTTGCAAGTATATATATATATGTATATATATATATATATATATAATTTGAAATCTACACACTATATATATATATATATATATATATATATATATATATATATATATGTATATATACACACATATACAAGCATCACCAACTTGTTTTTTACCAGAGTTTGGTATTAACGCTCGGTAAAAACTGTAATACGCCGAAACATTCCCCGCCTAACATTCTCGTAAGATTTGCCAAGTTGAGGAGCCGTAATTAGATACATGCAGTAGCAAGTAAAGCGGGAATTGCACTAATTAACAAATTACGTTATTTCGGTGCAGCCACTATCCCGTGGGCAGCAAAGTATGCTTCGAGTTGTGCAAACACAAATAGGCACATCCCTCGAATTTAAGCTCATTGTAAATAAACAATTGACTTTCCAAGAAGCAATCGCAAGACATTGCAATAGGCAAATGGCTGGCGAGTATCCTATGTATGCGTATGATAGGAACATGACTAGACAGACACATATGAGGTTCTTCCTACGAAGGAATGAAACGATGAAATTATCTTCGGAAATATATATGAAAATAGGCGGTCAAAAATTTACGTAAATGGGAAATATCACGCACGTATAGTATTAGAAATCAAAAACTGCATGATATGCATTACAGAAAATGGGCGCGTAACATAGCACGTAGGAAGTTAAAAAATAGCATATATATTTGGCAAAGCTATGTGAGTATGCCATTAGGAGTCATCCAGGCAACGGCAATATGTATTACACGTGAACCTATTTGAAAATAGGGGTGGGAAGACATAAGAAAAGAAAAAATAAATTGCTAACATGATAATTCTTAAAATCACAACAGATTTAAATGCAATTGCAATTTATTAGCAATGGAATATGTATTTTATAACATATTTCAAAAGATTAAATTGCTGTTCCTTATAAATCTTTTTCATCAAAACGTTAAAATGCTGAACGAATTGTTCATTGCAATTGTCGTTAAGAGATTTTGAGAATATGCAAATATTATGTGTTTCCTCGGAGATGTTTTTTATATAAAACGTAAGTGTATGCATTGCTAGATAATGTACGAACATCTATCGCATTTAAAACACGGTTCACCGATTGGAGCCGAAGCAAAAGGGTAAACACTGCGGATGGATTTGCAATCCGTATTGTCGAAATGGAAGTTTTCATGTTAAAATCATTAAACTATTTAGTATAGCTTAAATGTCGAAGCTAGAATACCGTTACTCAATTCTATTCGCATTGATAAAATTGGTCTGCATTTATAGTACAATGACGATTTATATGGCATTTTGTATATACATTTTTGTTGAACTATTATCTTATGTAGTGTACAGAGTAAATAATTTATGTATGACCTCCCAAACATATATCAGATAAAGAATAGAATTGTTTAATATAATTAACATGACGCAACTTCAAATTCAATATTATAAACATTAAACTTAATTTGATTGTATAGAATCAAGGCTGATATATTCTATAGTATATAGCTGTAAAAGCCGCTTCCTAATATCTACTCACTCATCTGCTCTAAAGTTAAATACTTTGTGCGGAAACAATCAAAATACAAAATGATATATTCATATTCATCATGAAATGCGTATAACGGACATCATCGAGGATGAATGCCTTCTTTTGTGATCATCAGAATCCCCAGATGATAGTCGGTATTACCATCAGTCGACAAATGCACGCAATGTATGTTTCATGAGAGGCGAGTTATGAGAAAATAAACAAAATGTAAAGAGATCCAAGATGTTAATCCGCACCGTTTAAAACATTAAATGTCATATGAAAAACACTTGACGACGGACTGCACAAAGACAGAAACAAATAAAAATTACGTGTATTGTTAGTCAAAACGCCGAATGACATAGACAAAAAATACATTGAATAATAAGTCCGTTGGCAAATAGTTTTTTTTCCAGAATACATTTTTATCCCTAAGGGGGTTATATCATTTTTAGTCAGTCCCTCATATGAAACAAGATTTTTTTTGCACAACTTTTAATATTAGTGTTTTAGAAATAGGTTTAAACATATGAATATGTATGGCTGTGCTTACATACATCGGTAAGTTTACACACATTCTACAATGCCACATTAATTTAAATGCGATGTTGTAAAACACACCCTATTGTTGTTGTTGATATACGTAAATATCCCCGATAAGAACCGAAAAAGTCACACGAAACCTTTAACTTTGTGTTGCCATTTTAAAAGCACATTAAAATTGTTTTTAACTAACTAAAAATTATTATCAGAACGAAATAGAGCATTGTGTCATCAGCAAATTGACACATCTCAGACGCGTAAACTATCGGGATGTGTGGAGTCCTAAAGAAAATAAACACTGACAAAATCGAATAAAAAGGCAAGAGCACTTACCATATACATTGTCTTTCCTCGGCAATAACTTTACGGACACTGGTAACAAAGATGGCTCGAATATTACTCAAATAAACAAACACACGTCTAGCCAAGAAAGCGTTAGAAGAAGAAATAAAAGAAAGAAGCATAACCCTTCTCATATAACTACAGCCAGTTGATATGTGTACATGGAACATGACTCCGTAAAAGATTCTCGGCTGCTCTTAGATCTCTCATTTTTTTCTACTTTCTCTCTCTTTCTCTTACCGTCTCTCTCTCTCTCTCTCTTTCTCTCTCTCTCCTTCTCTTTGACGATTTCTAATAAGTGAGTGGCGATGTTTAATGTTATGGAGGACATTTTTAGTTGTCGAGATAGTTTTATCAAAGCCACCTCCCCCCAGAGGGTGACATTACAGGAATCAGTTTTTACTGGAAACCATGGGGCAAAACAAGCCTCTTTAAAACCCTACCAATACTTAGAAAGATATTTGCGTTGTCACTGTACATGGCAGTTAATGCCATACATGTTGGTGAAACGCACCAGTGCCCGAATGAAAGACAACACACTGATGTCAGCCAACAACTCTATGTGCACGGCTCTTACACTAAGCCAAACACAAATGTGAATGTACATATCTACCTCCCCATTGATATTCGTAATCCAAGGATTTGCCAGCGAAATTGACTCTCCTGGTGCTCAAGTGTACCTCTAGCTCCACAAATAAAATTGATACATTTGTCTCATTAGAAGGCATGACACTTTCTTAACAATTCACATGTAGCAGATACTGTTTCATGGCTTGTGTTCCTTGGACACCCAGTGGCCTTGTTTTCTCACATTCGCCAATATTAACTACAACCCCAAGTGTTATTGTTAATATAGGCGCGCCAAATTCCGTTTCTATTAACATAAATATAGCACTTTAGTGGATACAAAAGCGGAAGTTAAGGTTTGGGTTTGGGTTTGAGTTTTAGTTTGGGTTTGGGTTTGGGTTTGGGTTTGAATTTGTAGTTTGAGTTTGGGTTTGGGTTTGGGTTTGGGTTTGGGTTTGGGTTTGGGTTTGGGTTTGGCTTTGGCTTTGGCTTTGGCTTTGGCTTTGACTTTGGCTTTGGGTTCGGGTTCGGGTTTGGGTTTGGGTTTGGGTTTGGGTTTGGGTTTGTTGTTTGGGTTTGAGTTTGGGTTTGTTGTTTGGGTTTGGGTTTGGGTTAGGGGTTGGGTTTGGCTTTGGGTTTGATTTTGGGTTTGGGTTTGGGGTTGGGGTTGGGTTTGGGTTTGGCTTTGGGTTTGAGTTTGAGTTTGGGTTTGGGTTTGAGTTTGGGTTTGGGTTTGGGTTTGGGGTTGGGTTTGGGTTTGGGTTTGAGTTTGAGTTTGGGTTTGAGTTTGGGTTTGGGGTTTGGTTTGGGTTTGGGTTTGGGGTTGGGTTTGGGTTAGGGTAAGGGTTAGGTTAGAGTTAGGTTCAGGGTTAGGTATACGTCATAAGTAGCTACAATTATTAATAATTTCAAAAGGGGATTGAACTACAAACAAGTATCAATTTAAGGATTGCTTATTGGTCTCCATCAATTATGAAAGTATTCCCTGGAATGCCTGTTCGAATAGAAAATAAATCAAGGCCTCATGACTACTTTGTTGTGAAGGATCGAGAAAGATATATAATACTCTTCTATGACTGGAGTATTCAAAACGGAGTGGAATATATCTTTATTTAGAGGCATTTAGAATATCAAATAAGTATGCGCTTTAGAGAAAGATGTCAATGTTATGTCAATGATTATATCAGTAAAGCACATAACATCCCACCTCGCATTTCTCGGACTGTTTTTAGAAGCAAAAGTGGGAATAAATATAAGATAGAACAACTGAGCAGTGGATATGTTAGCAATTTCTAGCGGCATTTCAGTGTTGTAAAGTGTGACCGGTAGCTAACATTATTAGGGCTGGAAGCATTAGCGAAATTACTATGCCGATAAGAAAGAACCAGATGCCTGATCAACACATGGAACGTACAAATGTACTTGAGAAATTCAACTAAGAGATTGATAGGTTTCTGATGAGAAATATAGACTTGTTCGTTAGTGAAGACTTAAGCAGAACCGATGCCATAGAGATTCGTATTTATCCAGGAATGAATACACCCATAAGATGTCAGTGTAAAACACGAGCCAAGTCAAGAAAATTAATTGAGTCAGCGGTAGATGAATAGATGTCAAGTGTAATTTAGAGTCCTCAAAGATCGTAAAGTGTCATACTATATTGAGTAGAGAAAAAAGAGATCATGAAATATAGTTACAAATATACGGCCTAGCGTTACCAGTCATGGTTGATATACTGGCCTCGCTCGTACTTTTCCAAGTTGGATTTGAAGTTTGGATACTGAAGATGAAGGGACAACTGCATTTACGTTTCACCTAAGTTCGTTTCACATTGATGTGATGAGGATCGACCTCTCATACTCTCCAGGTGTTTTCCAGGATTTGATGTCAATTGTCTTACAAGACCAATAAGAGTTCGCTCTTATATATTATGACGACATTTTTATATTCTCCAATACAATTGACCACCCCTTTAGAAAATATGGATAACATATTGAGTAGTCTGTGAACATATAATCGTAGGTTAATCTATCTAAGTGTAAGTTCAGTAAAACTAAATTGAATAACTTGATTTTGAAGTTAGTTAGAAGTGGATACATCCAGTATTTGCAACCTCAAAGCTATAAACTCAGTGTCGAATCACCCACTGGTCCGCAGATGTGATCCTTTATCGGAATGACTTTGTACTATCGTCGAGCAAATAATGAAGCTACATTGAGCGTAGTAGCATATCCAATGGGACGATGCATCACATACCGAGGTTAGTAGCTTCAGAAGTAAGGTCGTAGAGATTTTAATACCGGTAACCGCAATCCACATAACAACTATATATGTTTGTCCCAATTGGTTTATCGTAGGGACAGTAAACTGGAATAAAAATTAGTTTACTTTTTATCTCATAAGTTTAATGACACTCAGACAAGTTAGTAAACTATGGAGAAAACGCATATACTATACACTATACCCTTTTATAACCTAAACCGCTCCTTTATAGTGTAACCATAACCACCTGCACAGACAATTGACCCTTAGAACATTTACTCGATTCACCCATACCAAACAACAACATTCAGACAAATGGCTTTAAGTATGGCTGGTTACAATTACAGCATACTAATAAATGGCAGGAAAAGCATGTCAAGCATAGATGCTGATGATTGCATGATAATATCAGTCATACCATGATTGGGTCATGTCCTACTAATGGGTATATCTTGTTTGTTACTGGATAGCAGCCTTTGTTCTCTTGACTTACTTGATGCTTTTCAGGTAAACTTTCGCGATCGAAGGGTATTAGAATGGGATCATTCAGTAGCAGAATGAGATATCACTCACACGTGCAAATTTGTTTATGACATTCTCAATTGAACTAACACCATACGACGTGGCATTATATGCATGAGATGAATGTATAAGAAATGCCACTTTTCTGCAAAAAATATGTCTATTAGTGATTACACCTTTCAGATGCTAGTAAACAATGTGAATGGTGAGTTTATGGAGATGAAAAAAGAACGCCAATACTTAATGTCAAAATATGAAGTCTATAGGTATATAGCCAACCGGACGAGGGGTTTAATGTTTTCATTTGTGGGCAATGCTATGAGCGTCCTCTTTGGGTAAATTCGGAGGGTGACCTTCGTGTAATCAGAAAAAGCACTAGGAAAAATAACAAATACAGCTAAGCAGAGACTGCATATGGTAGAATACACCATTCTCATTATGAATGTTACAAGGCATGACGTTTCTGACAACAGACACACAGTAATACAGCTTATTTCATGTATGAAGAGTATCGCGGTTTCCATGACACAATTCAACACCTGGGGTAATAAACATGTATTCATGTTAGTAATAATTACCTATAGATACTGGGTGTACGGAATTATGGTTAATAGATAGAGGTAATATGTTATGGGCATCTGCATGGTCTTGAGCGACTTAGAACTACAGCTCAATTAATTGTGAATATACACATTTGCTTCATGCCCAACCAATAATGGGAGGTGACGGTCCCTTACGGTCACACGGTTAGAACCACAAAACGAAAGTCGTATTTTACTCAGGAGCGCGTAGCGATGTATTGTCGTAGAAATGGAAGAGTGAATTAACGTCTAAATATCAGCAAGCCGCTAAATTAACTCAATATGCGAGGCCTAGATTGTTGCATGACGCTGTAAATGACGGTTTGGTGTAAACTTACTTAATGTGCTCAATCTTGCGTGCTCTCTTGGGCACTCAAAACAAACAAGTAAAAGGCAGCGTAATGGTTTAATATGCGTCATCATTATTACAAAGTCCGTTTTGGGGTACACGTTACAATTATATGGATCTCTCCTCATTTCCTATGTGATTATAACTTGTTTCTCATGCCGGTCTATATAAGAGGAATACTAATTACGAAGAAGCAGAGGAATAATAAGAGCAGAGGAATATTAATTACAATAACACTCATATATAATATATGTGGCCAAAGCAAGACATACATCCATTTACATACATAATAAATAGACGCTATATATATATATATATATATATATATATATATATATATATGAATGTTTGCAAAATTATAAAACACTAACTTTTGTTTTAAAAGGTTTACGTTTCTTACATTATGTGTTATACAATAAGTGACCAGTTTTCAGACTGAAATTCAGTCAGTATCATTACACGTTACAATTATATAGAGCTCTCTTCATTTTCCATGTGATTATAACTTGTTTCTCATGCCGGTCTTATCACCCAAGATTACTAATTACATTAACACTCATATATAATATATGTGGACAAAACAAGACATACATCCATTCACATACATAATAAATAGAGGCTAAATATATATATATATATATATATATATACATATATAAATTTATTAATTAATTAAGTTCAAATATTAACTAAGTTAACAAGAACATTATTTTTCAAAAGTGCTCAATATATATTAGATATTTTATATTAAAATAAACATAGTTGGAGTATTCGAGCCAACAAGGTTCTGAAACAATTGTCGGATACTCCCACTATGTTTATTTTAATATATATATATATATATATATATATATATATATATATAAATCCTTAGCTCATGAGTTTTCAAAGATAATTTTTTCCCTTCAGAGGACCATTACCGCAGTTATACTACTACAGGTAATAAAATTACGCTTTGAAAATATATAAAATTATATACACAAATACATAAAAATACTTAACATCAAACATATCAACCCAAAAACTTACTTTTTGTTGAATCCATACAATGCATCCAGGTAATACAAATTGAGAAACATAATCAGGAAAGACATTATTCCAAGTTATAAACAGCAGTCAGTATACGTGAAATTGAAGGAGCTGACAAAGTTATCCAAAGTCTCAAAATATGTCAATATGCAATGTTAATGATAAATAAATCAAATAATATAGAAGGTTCAATTAAAATTCCAAAATCCCGATATGCGCAACCCAAATCAAATCAAAGTTCGTTGTTCAATTTGAAAATGTTCACTAATTATAAGATATTAGTTGACGCTTATATCTTTTGTTGGATTGCTCTCTCTCTCTCTCTCTCTCTCTCTCTCTCTCTCTCTCTCTCTCTCTATATATATATATATATATATATATATATATATATATCATATTTGTAAAATTATGAAACACTATCTTTTGTTTTAAACAGACGACCAGTTTTCAGACTGAAATTCAGTCAGAATCCCGACGCAGACACCACGTCTTAGTCCTAATAGTATTGTTTTGCTATAAACAAAGACACACTTAGGTTACGAAGCTTTATTTACTTCATATTTATATTCGAACTACATTATATGGGAAAACTAGATAAAGTGAACATACTTTTTTCTATTTTATATATAGGGAAATTGTGAAATTGTCATTATCTTTTTGTTCCGATGTGAAAAACAAGTATTTAGAAAGCACCAGGTATTTACGCAAATATTTGATGTATTATTGTTTGCCATGATGTTCATATTACTAAAATGTTCCCAAAAGACGTACTCATTGTGAAGAAAGGTAACAGAGATAAATGTGATGGCGATTTGCGCAGAATTTTAGCCGTCTTTTTCAAACAAGTGTGAGGTTTGATTTTGGTATTGTTGCCTTTCATTCATCCACATCAATATTGACTGAGAAATGTGTCCAATACGAAGACAGGGACGTTATTAACTTGTTATCGGATATTGAAATGTCCAGCAGCATATCCGGTTCTTCCAGATTCCTTGCTGTCTCATTGCAGACGGTCGTTAATAGTGCACTTAGAACAGAAAACAAGGGAAAAGGAAGGAAAAGAAAGTCAAATGTAAACACTGCAGACAGGATAGCAGAAAAGATTGAAGGATTCGGGCTGGGACTGGTCTGCAAAACAAGCAATTTAACATCAGGTATTGGAGAAGAGGAGGAAACTTATTTAATAACGCATCCAATATCCTCTTTCTCATTGTATTAATTTCAGCTGACACCCAGTATTATGCGAATCCATCTGCCACTAAGCTTATAAAATACACTGGAACTCAAGTGAGCACAAACTACCGCTTAATAATCGCATTTAACGTCATATATACAATCTACGTAATAACGATGTCGCTGAAAGGCTATAATGTGTAAGTCTTCCGATTGGTACCAAACAAAACGTTGGCTTAACATTAAAATGAAATGTTAACGCACGAGAAAAACGTGAGATGTCTAACAAGAAGAATATCTGCTAGACACGCTTGGTTATAAGCATACATGAGTATAAAGATGTATTCTTTTAAATAGGTTTTTCTGTTAACAGACTTGAAATGGAGTTGGCGTATTATCTTAATGTGAAAAAAACCTATAGTGCTTGTTTTTTATTAAATTTTAAAAATGGTATTGTCACACTCGTCAATTCTCACTAGATTTTTCCATGTTTTTAATTAATTGTAACAAACATCTAACAATACTAGTTTGCCTTCGGGCCGAAATTTAATTCCCGGGTTTAAAACAGATACGGTTCTGCTCAGTTTCAGGAGGCGATCAACACCTTGATATCCAACTAACCCACCCTTGCACTTCTTTACACCAACATCTATCTAATAAACATACTAACCACACCCCCTAAACCTGATCCCTAACACTATCTATGCCACCGAAGCCACTGTGTATACAAATTACAGTTCATCAAATGCAACAAAGTCTACATAGAAAACACACCGCTACACGTACGCATTAAAGGGAGTCTGAACGCCCGTATATTCTCTTGCCATAAGCACGCAAGCCTAACAACTCAACACGACATTCACGTCTCCATCCTTGGTTCTGTCAGAATCATTTGGGTCCTAAGAATCACATAATCGATCTTCATCTCCAGATTAAACCCTTCACTCAATCAGCGTCACCGTTAATTCTCTAATAATATACACTCTCACCCACTCACCAAACCGGATATCTAACACTCATTATATTCTAATTCCACCATTTAACTCCCCTCTCAATTTCATAATTATTTTACTTCTATATTAAGGCATACACTACTACAACCTACACCCCCCAAATGATCTAGTAAGCTCCTCACTATACACACATCTATCTCAACATACCCTCAGTCACATGGGACTAACAACTCCTAACAATCAAATACCATAATTAACCTACTATAACTATCCCACCAAAATATTTCACCTTATAACGTGTCATTATTAATTACTTCAACAACTTACTCCCATTACCCCACATCTAAATACATATAAAATGTATACACATATAGAAAGAATATAAAAATATATGATATAAAAATAAAAAGAAGAGACAATTGAGAATAAATAAATTAACAATAATACATATATATATATATATATATATATATATATATATATATATAAATAATACCACTTAAAATACAGACTTCTACCGACTGAATATATGAATTAATTTGCATTCACGACCCAATTGAGTAACAGGCAGAGTTATTCCATTTACACTAAAGCGATGGAGACAGATTTACAAATTTCTAAATGGTGTTTAAAATTCGCTCTCTGAAGCACCATACATATATATATATATATATATATATATATATATATATATATATATATATATATATATATATATATATATATATATATATATATATATATATAATGTTATAAATATGTCTTTATTTACATACGTAGACGTTTCATTATTCCGGAATTGTCAGTTTAGAGATAATTATTCACCCGAATTTAACTACATTCAATTAAGCCTAACTAAATTTGAAATCCTTTAATAAGTAATAAATTGCATTAATTCGATAAACTAATTTAATGAAACTCACAATTAATAATACTTGTTTAATATATTATACCCAATAATTTAAATAAAATGTATAATAAGAGGAAATATAATATTCAATGACTTCATATTAAAAACAAAATAAAAAAAATACGAAAGTAAAACAACACACAGGAACTAATAAAAGAAAATTAGAAAATATGTTATCAAAACTAACAGTTAATTAATCACCATATAATACCTATCGTTTATATAATATTACACACAGATTTGTGAGCACTACATTCATATACACACCATATTTGTTTAAATGTTTTAGTTTCTATTGTCTGCAGGAAGCCACACTTGATAACCTGGTCATCACCCCGATCCCAGGTTAGACATCATAAAAAACCTTGAAACCTCTTAAGGTTGTGGGTTTGATCTTATACCTGTAATAGTAATAAAGAAATGTCATGCTGAACTGGCCCCTGTCCTCTCCCAACTCTTCAATAAATGCCTAGCTGTATCTTGCTTCCCCGATGGCTGGAAAATTGCCTCTGTGGAACCTGTCTACAAGAATTCTGGGAATAGAACCGACCTTCAGAAATACAGCCCAATCAGTCTACTGCCGATCTTTGCTAAAATCTTTGAATCCTTAATCAATCTAGCGATAGTAGGGAACGTAGTTAATGCTAAACTACTATCTGACCGCCAGTATGGATTTAGACAAGCACGATCTACTGCAGACATCCTAACGGTAATCTCTGAACGCACTCGACAAGGCAGGTTACGCAAGGGCAGTAGCGCTTGATATATCCAAGGTATTTGACAAGGTTTGGACTAAAGGGCTTCTCCTGAAAATACGCTCATACAGTATTACTGGGCAACTACTGAATATAATTAGATCCTTCCTTAACAAAGGAAAAATCCAGGTTGTCCTCGATGGCTGTTCATCTAAGCAACATGACCTAAATGCAGGTGTACCCCAGGAATCTATCCTTGGACCTTTGTTGTTCCTGATCTATATAAACGATCTCCCTGATGACATAGAGTCGGAGATTGGTTTATTTGCTGACGACGCAACGTTTTACTCTCGCCATGTTGGTTAAACAGACACGATCGTATCCAAGGCAATGGCTGACTCTTTAGAAAATGACCTCATGGTGTAATGCATTGGGGTCATACATGGTTGGCAATTTTTTATACCACTAAGACAAAGTTACTTTCCTTCAACAACTACAAAAAGCCTCTCCAACCACCGATTACCATGTCAAATAACACCCTACCTGAGAGTTCATCATTACAACTTCTGGGCCTAACTTTCACAGGTAACATGAATTGGTGCAAATACATTGAAGACATTGCCAAGGCTGCTGCAAATAAGGTTGGCCCCCTCTACCGTGCTAGTAAACTCCTCACACCTGACATTATCCTGTAGCTCTACAAATCCACCATCCGCCATGCATGGAGTATTGTTACCACATCTGGGCTGGTGCATCATCTACTAGTCCTCACTGTCAACCAAGCTCCAGTCCCTGTCCCATCGCCGCAATGTAGCATCTTGGTGCTTGTTTTACAAATACTTCGATGGATTATGCTCCGATTAATTACCTACTCTTGTACCCCTCGACGTAAATTCACTAGACAAACTCGACAATCAACTAAATCTTATTCATTCACTGTGGAGGTCTCCAGATGTCGGAGAGCCTTCTACTCAAATAGCTTCTTTCCTCGTGCTGCTGGCGTCTGGAACTCACTCCATGCCCCCTGTTTCCCCGACAGTACTGACCTGCAGAAATTTAAAACTAATGTAAACAGACAGTGGCGGCCTGCCTTGTTTGGGGTGAACCATTTTAAAAACAAATCATCAGGGAAAACATCGGAAGTGATTCCGAATCTCTAAGTGTATGCGAAAGAGGTTATAAGGGCACAAGTCTCCGTTAAAACTTCAAATCTATCTTATTTTGATGAAATATAAATAATATGTATGCAGTTGTCTAGGGAAGAGAATGGAAATGGTCCCAAATCGCTAAGCTCCTTTCTTAGCTAAGGAAGCTATCAGGGCCAAACGTTAATCAATACAGAGAATCAATAATATTTGGATGAGATATAAATCATGTGTATAAAATTCAGCGGGGAAGACAATGGAGGTGGTCCTTAATCTCTACGTCACCCTTTATGTGCCAAAGATCTACCTAAGTTCTCTATGAGATCAGTAAACCCTTAAAACGTAAATACGTATATTTTAAAAGTTGACTCAACAAATCCCGTAATTGTTTAGTTTTGAAAGAATCACACTGAAAGCGTTAAGTGTGCTTTTTTTTTATTATGTCCACCGTTTCTTTTAACAAAAATGGTATAAAATCAAAGAACGTGTTTTTATTTGTTCTATAATATAATAAAATAATGGATTTTTGTATTTTTATTACATAACACCTCTCTATGTATTTCCTTATTTTCATCGCTCTGTATATATATATATATATATATATATATATATATATATATATATATATATATATAAAATAGAGACGCCCGTCTATTGTATGCAAAAAAAGGTAAAAAAAGAAGCTATTTATACTGTTTTAACATATTACGCAGTGACATTTATTTAAAAGCGTTATGTGTAGAGTATTACCATATGTCTAGATAGGTCAGTGGGTAAGATATCTAAGTGATAACATCACGGTTGCTGATTAAATAAACTCTCTTTAATATGATATTCCGGATTACTGCTAGTATAAATATATATGTGAATAAAATAGTCTACGAAAATAATCAAGAACGGACATTTGTTTCCGTATGGATACTATATTTGAAATTTACGTGAGAAAACACGATGAATTGATTTTTGTCACTCACAGCTTCATTCAAAGCGTATTGAAAAAATAAATGTCAGAAACTAGATATGTGACATCGACGAATAGGCTACTTGAAAGTTAGCGAAACTAACCGACGAACAGTGCAACATACATAAAACGTCAGACGCATCTATAAATATTCAGATACTCTTATTTCATTTCATATTACAAAACGCTGCCCGAAACCATTCGCACTGAGGTAATGGTTCACAAATATATCATATCAAAACGGATATTTGAGCTCAATGAATGAGCACTTGACAAAACTCACTTTATATATTGAACATTCATCAGGCGCCAACTCTCAAAGTATTCTTTTCAGTTCTATAAAAATCAAGTTCCATCAAATGTAAGAATCACTCGTTCGTGTTTCAATGCATTTTCAGGATAACCCAAAGAACCGATATTCTTAAAATGCGTCAATCCAATATTCATGTCTACTGACGAAATGCTATTTAAGTGTGACTGTCCGACGTACTGACCAATGGACAGCAGGATCTTCTAATGGGCATTATGGTCGCATTTAAAACAATATTTCAAACTTCAGAGAGGCAGACCAACAGACGGATATATTAACTAACTAGCATAACTTAATAGTTCAAATTAAGTATCACAGAGCGATGAATATAATATTTCATATAAAATGCTAATCAGTCGACACCGCTTCTTTCGGCATATGTTAACACGTCTAAATGAATGTGCCATGTGAACGAAAAGCAATATGTGTCTTCTGATGTGTTTTATTTTCTTAAATTGCCGTCTGATCTTCAATACAACAAGTAATATTTTCTGCTGACGAATACAAATATGTTCTAAATAAAGATTGTTCGTCAATTATATTCCACGTAACTTTGTAAGAGTGTGAACATGTTATCTACTTTTCCCGCTTATTTTCTAGTCTGGTCGAAACCCTGGAAAAACGAGCCACATGCAAAATGATGGCTTGCTAGGATTGAAGGAAAACGTAAAATATAGAACTGGTACACATTGGTAAATGTTGGCATTAAAATAGTGGTGCACGAGTGAGCGATAACAAAAAGAAGAGAAAACAAATGAAGAGGTTGGAAGAGTTGTTAGGATCGACTTATGAATGCGGATTGGTAATTGGCGTGAATTTCTCTCTAGGAATTTCATTGAATAAACGAATTAGAAATGCAGGGACGTATGACCATTTGTGGATTAACTCATTAAAGATTGTTCTCGGCAGGAGGAAAGTATGCATTTTTGTTATCTACGCATACATACGTAAACACACACACACACACACATATATATATATATATATATGTATACAGAGAGAGAGAGAGAGAGAGAGAGAGAGAGAGAGAGAAAGAGAGAGAGAATTCAGGCAAGTTAGTAATCCAAATAATTTCAACCGGGCTTTAATATCAATATGCTCAATATCAAAAATAGCTTTTATATATCATCATTTTATTTACACAGAGATGTACAAAATCGTCGATACTGACATTTTGATGTTATCGATCAACAGCTGTTATAAACTAAGATCTTGTCAGGCTGTGTTAAAATCCGATCTTAAACTTGAATCATAATTGGAAAGAATTAAATGTGTAGAAAATAAAATAAATTTAACATCACTACTTGATTATTTAAGATGGCAGCTCTAAAATACTTTGTTTACATTTAACTTTAAAACGGCAATCGTATTGTCGGTAACGAATCATCTGTAATGTACTGTGTTTCACGGACGGGCAGTTCTAGGAAATAAACTTTGTCACGGAAGTTCCGCTTAGTTCTAGCTACACATGGGGATCAAGGGAAATAATTGACAGTGCTCGTAGCTAGACTTGTTGTTTTTCTGAAGGTGCTAAAGGAGGTGTAGATTGAGGATAAGTTTAGCAGATGCAATGAACCCAATGATAGAGTAGATCAAGATTAGTAACGTCTCATCTGGGAGAAAGAGGCGTAGGGGGAGAACAACACATCGGCCACTTGCTATCGGAGTTGGTTTGTATTCTGTAAAATATGAAATGGTACTCTGAGTTATACCTCGAGAGATATGGAAACAGTACTCCATCTTAAAACGTACTGGACTCTTATATATGTAGAGACACCCATCAGGAGTGACATACTTTTTTGAGCGGTAGAATAATCTAACCATTTTTCCAGCGAAATTGAGAACGGATTTCATGTAAATCTTTTATTTCAAGTCTGGAGTGAAGCTAAGTGCCAGAGGTTTCTTAAAACATGGTCTATTCTCAGGTGAGATCCATTCATTAAAAGTTAGGGCAATGTGACTATAAGAGAGTTAGTTGTGAAAAGAGAGAAGCTAAGTCTTAGACGTATTGAAAATAACCAAACACCTTTTCCCCCATTGCACAACGTGCTCCAGGTCGGAGGAGATAGAATCAGAAAACTTTTGATCATTAATGATCTTCGAAGTATTTCCAAAGCTGGTTGTCGAAATCTGACTAAATGTCGACAAATGTTCTAAGACTAATTTCGGAGAATATTGATGAAAAATATGAAGAGGGTTCGGCCCATAATAGTTATTTGAGACATGTCAGTGTTGATACTATGAACTTCAGAATTCTTTTCATCAACGACAACTTATATAAACTTATCGGAGAGAAATGATTCGATGATTAAGATGGCATTTCCAGATAGCTAAAAAGCTTGTGAAGTAAATCTTTATATCAACACGCTCTCAAAAGCCTTTGCATGTCAAGAGCTATGGCGCTAGTAACGAAGCTTCGGTCAATAGATTCACGGCTCTGGTGTGATATTAGAGTAAGCACACTAGCTTCGATCTTGCAGGACGAAATCCATATTGATTGTTACTAAATAGGCTGTTTTTTGATGAAGTAATTGATAACTTATCACAGATTAAAGCAACTTACTCATAAGGCATAGAAAACTGGTTGGTCTTTACAGAGATACAGAAGACTGATCTTATCTAGTATATACTGAACAGACTGATGAAGGTGTCTAAGGTGTTGGGAAGCGTTTCTTCTTTCAGCAAGGATAGCACAGCTTTGGAATAATAGCAGCTAGTCTCGGTTGCAGCTATTTAAGCACTATTATTATAATATAACGTTGGCCAGTTATTCGCTGACATTCATGTTTATGATAGGTTTTGCAATATTTCGGATGGATGTCACTCAATATATTTTCAGTTGCAAGGACATTCTAGAGGTATTCGGCCCTGATCGCAAAGGGTGGAATTTGATGCAAAGTTATTTGCAAAGCATTTAAATTGTTACATTGCCTGACTTCTGACATATCTTTATTGTCGAGTGTCGTAGAGAGAACCGTCGCTGTTTATTCGAAATGGATTGCATCGCTACTTGTGCGTTTCAAATTGCAGGGAAACTATTTGCACTGACCTTTTTCTTTCTTCTATGTCTCTCTTGTTGTTGATCGCTAGCCTGCTGTTGACGCTGTAGCCGCATGCAGCCATTCGTACCGCAATTGTCGTCGCCTCATCAGGTCGATGCTGTGTGTACGCTTGTCGTCTTTGTATGACTACTATTCGCCGCCGTCAACACTTTCGGGCTGCTATCTTCGCGAGCTGAAAATTAAACGTTCACTTCAATAAACTCAAAACGTCTCTTGCTGTTTTATTTAGATCCATCTTTATTTAACTATTTAATTAACCGACTTGAGGAGTTCGTTGTGATCAGGAGAGAGAGGTTACGATAACTAAATTCACTAGTTATTACGTAATTACTTGTAGAGAGAGAAATATGACAAATTCTACTAGGATTCACTAAGACTGTTATATTTTGGGACTCGAAATACCCTTCTTCTAACAGCTACATGATTGTGAATTGTTCTCGTCGCTTCCAAGTGAGAGCTGATCAAATCTCACTTTAACTTTCCCACGCGGAACTCTCGCCACCAACTCTCGTGATCAACACGCAGTTGTGACCTCAACTCTTGACCTTAAGGTTGCGTCACCTGTCATCGCGAACGTAGGAAAACACATCGGTAGCTTCGCACGGAATAACTCCGCTACAATCGCGTATGTCAAACCCCGCCTCAATAGATGCGTCCATCTCTCACATGGCTAGTATCTAACAATATTTATCGGATGCTGACGAAAATAACCCCTAGTCTGTTAATCATGGTTGGGATGGTGGTCACACGTCTGTTCATAGCCATGTTTATCATTCGCGTAAACATCTGGAAAACAAGCGTCTGCTCAGCTACTCTACACATCACGGGTTAATGGTGCTACCCTTTAGTGTGTGCTATAA
This sequence comes from Sepiola atlantica, assembly GCA_963556195.1. Classification (NCBI taxonomy): domain Eukaryota; kingdom Metazoa; phylum Mollusca; class Cephalopoda; order Sepiida; family Sepiolidae; genus Sepiola; species Sepiola atlantica. The sequence continues at coordinate 228,576,582 of OY744517.1, forward strand.
CCCTTTCACAGTGGTTACTGGCGGTCGTAAAGGCGGTTTTCGTTTAAAATTTGATAGTACGTAAAAAGCAATTAGAAAAAGTAGTTTCTGTGAAAAATTACGCGGTACATTCTGTCTGATTTCTTTTTGAATTTCTTGAAAGCTATACACCACTCTTCCCAAACAATTATCCAATCAGTTAAATCGCATACAATACAGGGACCATTATTTGCACAAATGCAATGCAGACTATATATATATATATATATATATATGTATATATATATATATATATGTATACATATATATATACATGTATATATATATATGTATATATATATATATGTATACATATATATGTATATATATATACATATATATATACATATATATGTATATATATATATATGTATACATATATATGTATATATATATATATATACAGTTAAACATCCACGTACGAATTCAGTTCGTTATGGGATCGAAGAGGAACTGTGAACTGAACATAAGTGCTGCCGCATAGCGGGCTGGCCATGAAACTTCGACGACGTATGTTGGATATTCAATCGGGTGTACAGTCGATAATTTGATCGAATTTAACGTCGTATGTTAGAAACATTCGTATGTAGAGTAAACGGTATGTAGAGGTTTGACTGTATATAATCATGGTAATAATTGAATTCTGTGAAACCTTATTTCATTTATATAATATTGTTCAATGAGATGTATCGCTATATATTTAGTGCAAATTCTTATTCATACAAACACGTTGGTCAGATAGGTGCAGACATGTTTCGACTATAGCCTTTTCTCGTCTACATGTCCGTAAATTATTTATGGCTAAATATTCTATACTACACGCCGTAATCGCAACTATATAAGAAAAACACACACTCTTGGTGAGAGACCTTATGCTATTTCGACTAGAATAGTCATGTGCATAATCCGAGGGTAACGCCCTATCCGACCCTTTCGATTAACCGAAATATAAACATTTCTCAAACAGACGTATATATATACATATATATATATATATATATATATATATATATATATATCAAATAGACACCCAAATAACCGATCATTTCTCTCCTGCCTTCTTCAAAAACTAGCTAATCCGACCGCTAATGCAATATATATATATATGTATATATATATATATATATATATATATATATATATATATATATATATATATATATATATATATATATATATATATATATATCCACTGACGAAAGCAATTTTGTTCTCCTTTCTTGAAAAAAAAAGTTTTTCTGTATAAGGGAAAATTGATATTCCTAACTTCAAAATTGAGTAAATAAATTGTGAAAAAATATAAAAATGTATTGTTTACATTGATTATTTATGCACATCCCCCCCCACACACATATATATATATATATATATATATATATATATATATATACCTTTACCTGAAATATCTATTCGGCGCATATCTCTCGCGATAGACGTTTCCACGGCTCAGAGATGCCAACTTAAACTAAAATGATGCGGAAACAACTCTGGAAATCATCCACAGAACAACCTCACTGATACTGAACGATCATTAGAGAAAATAGCAGAAGAGAACGTACCCGACATAATACTAAGGTATACAACAATATACTTCCGATGTATGTTAATATCGTTTAAATTGTTAGTATTAATAGTGTGTAAACGTTATTGTATTATTGAGCTGTTTATACAGGCTGCTAATTCAAAAAATCAAGACAGCATGGCTAACACCAACCAAGCCCCCTTAAATGAACACAATCAGACGGATTATATACCCAAATTATTTTCTTGAAAACTGTCATATTGTAGGCTAGTACTCGTTGTTTTAGAAATAGCAGATCACCAATCTAATAAATCAATAGCTAGTAAACCTGTCGTACAATGTTTCGGATGCTAATGGAATGGATAGGAGAATATCTCGAGTAAAGACAGCGCAGTATAGTGAATTCACTTATACCGCCGATGTCACCATAAATAAAGCAGGATCGCAGTTAAGTACTCGCGAACTCAGCAAACATGATGAACCAGCTCATTAGATTAGCGTATAGAGATTAAGAGAGTGTTCAGCTGTACAAGTCAATTTAGCTATTAATTTTATTTATGCACGTAATAATCATTATATTAAGGAATATAGGGGCAGATCAAATCCGACAACTTTATCAAAAGCTTGTTCTTCGGTTAGACCAACAAAAAGGTTTCATCAGCGACCTCGAGGGAATCACAGAAAAGAACAGGCTATCTTAAATGATAGCTTAGCTAACGGCGTAAACTTGCAGCAAAACAAAAACCAAGGGCGGCGCATATTGGATTAATGCTACCCAAACCGAATCCTTCAGCAGGAAATGGTTGGAGAAATCTGTAGAAAATTAGCAAAATCTGTAGAATGTAAGGGTAGTGTATACAATTCGGCCAAGTTAAAACATCACAGCGAGGGCACTTTACTAATAATAGGCTAGAACGGGACTGTATATAGTCATATGAAGAAAAGTACTTAGCCACAAGAAAAGTAAAATACCAGAGGACCCTCGAAACCTACTCATTGCTATCTGGTTGATCAGAAGCCTATTGCACGGAAATCTAACGATGTCAATCCTCGAAGTAAATAGGACCACAAAGAAATAGAGGATCTTGATGGCTGAAAAATGATTGAAGCGGCCCGAAGTTCCCACCGAAGAAAAAGTAAAAGGAAAGAGAAACAACAAACAGAAGATACCAGGGATACCGTTCTTCACTCAGGTCTCCGTATTGTTTTTTCGTCGAAAATAAGGATAGACCGACAGAGGTATAATCGACACAGGAGCAGCAGTCTCTCTCCATAAAGGTCAGTTTTTGAGGAGCTAAAAACGGAAAAAAGGGAATTAAGGGAGTCTAACTAAACAGTTACTCTAGCAAACAGGCAAACAATGGCGTATGGTCTTTATAGAGTAAAGTTAGGAAAATGAAATTTTAGCAATCGTATAGAGAACATACATTCGGGATTGGGGTATACTTAGGTCCATGTATTTAAGATTCTAATTCGGCTGACCAGCATATTTACTGGTGCACTACTATATACTATAAAATAAAGGCTTAATTATGTAAAATAATGCAAACAAGTAATATATATGATAGAAGTATTACTTCTTTCCAGCTATAGCCTTCATAAGTATATCTAATAATCTCCTTTTTAAGTTAAAACGATTTAATATATTTTCTTTAAAATAGTGTTTCACTGTTATTACGTAATCGTACAGTAATTCCAACAATCTTGGTATGATATTTACATTTTATTAATAACTCACAACAACAATAAGGCTCATAAATCCGACATAATTTTAACAGTTTTAATGTAAATAAGTCAGAACTAGACATCTAAATAAAGAATGTTTTTGACGAATATCCTAAGTGTACAGTCTATGAAAAACATATTTACCATGTATGTTACTTTTTGATTTGTTGCAATTCTATAAATTTCCATTTAACTGGAGGTTGGTTTTCACCTACCGGAGTTAATGTTACATTTAAGGTACATTATGTCCTGTCAGAAATTTAACAAAACAAGCGCGAATAGGTCACACATCGAAATAGTTTGATTTCTGTGAATTTATTATTTAAAATTTGACTGAATTTTTTTTCGGCCAAACAGATTAAGGTTTAGGTGTAGACACAGGCCAACACCAACAAAGTCAAAACAACAACTCCGACAATAACAACAAACTGCCACAAATCTTTAGACAACTTGCGTTTAAATAATCTACCTCACGGATAAAACTTGTTTTAAAGCAAGTACACTTGTGATATATGTTAAAACATTGTTTTCTTTACATACACATTTGAACTGTTAATATTTACTAGCATTTCTGAACATTTGTCCGGGGGACTTAATTTCTTTAGGCCAATTTAAAATGTATTCGAATCACGTAAATAACTAAGAATCGATGCCTTTCCTGATTTATTTTAGAAATGCATACTCTAATAGTTATTTTTAAAGTTAAGTCATCATTTTAAATTCCCCCGAGCAACGCCGGGACACGGGTCCTGTCAGTACACAAAGTAAGCGTAACAACTACGTCATCAATTCTACACTGAGATAAATATAAAAAAAAACATTAACGTTATATTATTTGTAAGGTGAAATAATATAGCATATATTCTTTAAATACGCAGGGTAGTGTTGTAGGTTGTAACAGAAAAGTTTGGCATATTTGGCTTGTGGTGTAAAGTCGATAATTGACAAAGTTAAAGGGAAAAACAACAGTACATTATACATAATATATATATATATATATATATATATATATATATATATATATATGGTTACTTATCTTGTTGAATTTTATGAAAGTGTTTATTCGAGATGTAGAGAATAATGGTATTGTAGTAGGCACTTTTAAATTATAATTTTTCAAATATTATTTTATATTATCCCTTAATATATATATATATATATATATATATATATATACATATATATATATATATATATATATATGTATATATATATATATATATATACATACATATATATAATATATATATATATATATTTATATATATATTTATATATATATATATATATATATATATATATATATATATATATATATATATATATATACGACTGATCGAATGTGCGAATAATCAACTAGCATTATTTTACAAGAGGAACACGAAAGGGGCATGAAAAAAAAACATGAAAAACAGCTTTCTTTCACAGTGCAACAGCTTCTGTTCTTCCAGCAAATGCTTATTGTGCGCAGCCGTTACTAGTACATATGCTGCATGACTATTGCCACGGATTTTACTAACAATTCTACCAACCCTCTAAACGTGATGCGAAGGAGGAAGTTTATTACTTTTTATATTTAAACTGATTTCATCAACATTTATTTTCCCATGGCTTTTGTTATTTGTAAATGGCAAAGTGAGGCTAATTATAACAATCAAAATGGCTTTTCTTTCATGTATAAATATATCGAGCAAACTGGCAGATGGGTTATTCTGTATTTTCTGTGAATAAATTAGATGTGACGACTCTGGTTCTCTTACGATGATACAGGGTTGCTAATCTATTCTTTCTGTGATGATGTATATCTGAGAGTGAGAGAGAGTGAGAGAGAAGGGATGGAAAGAGAGAGGATGTAGAGAGTGTGAGAGGGAAGGAGATAGAGAGTGAGAGAGAGTTAGAGAGAGAGAGTGAGAGGGAGGGAGATAGAGATAGAGAGGGAGATATAGAGAGAGTTGAATAGAGATTAAGAGAGAGAGAGAGTGAGAGAGATGAAGTGGGAGGGAGAGAGAGAGAAAACAACCACTGGAATTATGGAATGTATGGAAATGATTCCCTACAGATCTTCTGTTTATTAGTTCACAGAAATGAAAACTACGATAGAAACCAAAGATGAATACACGAAAAAAAACACTGATCTTCTGCGTATTGGGACACAGTTTTAATTCGATCAAATAAAGTATGGATGACGTACACACCAAAGTCTGCACTTTAGACCAGACACTTACTATTTACAGAGACTTTAATGACATCCGGACCCCCTACAATGCGTCAAGGGACAATCGTTAGTCAATAGTAGTCAGATATAAACGTCAGTACGATAATTGATGTCGACGTCCCACCTGAACGCTTGGGGAAAGCTCGAACCTATTGACAAATTGAAAATGTTAGTTAAATGTCAAGACGATGTGCGAGACGGAAACGCCATTCTGAAACAAATGAAAAGAGAGTTTGAACTTTCGATGTAACACTGAAATGATAATTTTGAATAGATCCCTAAATAAAACGAAGAGTGAGAATACATGATGAAAAGATTTGTTATCACATAGTCTGGAAACCAATTTTTGAATGCTGGCGTGAACACCGATGTAATCATAACAACAATACCGGTTTACGGTGAGGTGCGCTTAGAAGAATCGTGTTATGTACATTATTCACATCGACGCGTCAAGTTAAAGCTCTATCTTTATATAGTATTGTTATAGTTTCTACCGACCTATGTTTCAAATAACGTTTCCTATCTTCGAACGAATGGTCTACACCAGCTACACTTTTGAAAGCCATCACTTATAGCAGAATGCCTGCGCCCCTTTGGTATCTATGCCATCAGCTTTACATCTGTTTTGTTTGTTTTATTTGTTTTGCTCGTGTAAAATAAAAGAAAACAGACCAGGCATGATCATATTCAACAACATCAAAATGAATCTGTCATATAATGTATTTCACCGTGCTCACAGATCACGTGATGAAGAGGAAAGAGACAAAAATAGTAAATACAGGACACTGACTAGAACTGATGAGGAATATAGAAAATGAATACACCCGATATTTGTAAAAGCGCTAGGCACTGTTCTGAAAAACTTGAAAAATGATGAGAAGATATTGAAAATAAAGGATGATCGTTACCATAGGAACGTCAACATTGATTTAACAGCTGAAATATTTATTAAAATCCTGGAAACCAACTCGCATGACCGCGTGGCCTTAGCCAATATATTTTCTTGTAATTATTTGTTTGTTACCTTGTCATGACCAAATAACCGTTTTTATAGATACTTCATATTATGAAGTTGGTGTAATATTTTTGAAATCAAGACACCCTTTAAAAGACATGCCGTAATATAAGCAGTGCTTGTATTGCTTTTACTCGTAATATTTAGAAACATTTAATGTTAATAATGTTGTTTATTACTATTGTTTTAATGTAATGAATTGTTTGGGTGTGTGTCTCGCTTTTAGCTGAATAGGGTTACTTATTGTATTGATAAGGTTGTTAGTAAGTATCGCATTAATATAGCACAGCTGTGGTCTACGTATATCTGTAACTGAAATCTCATCACATCTATTGGTTTGATTCCAAATATTTATAATTATATAATAATAAGTAAACCGGTTTCATTAACGGTTGATGTATTACAATGTATAGTAGGTGTCTGTCTGTTCTAATAGAAATTACGTCACTTTTCTTAAAGATTTGACGTCACATTGTTTGTCTATCCTTTTCTCCTATATATAACTTAGATGAAGTCGATAATTCGGAACGATCTCAAAGGTAAACGATTATAGGTGATAAACTTAGAAGATTCACCGATTATAATCTGGGTTATAGAAACATCCCCAAAAGTGATTGGTACGGATAACTGTAGATTATCAAATAAATTGAGATATTTTATTCATCTATGTATTTTTGGGATTAAAATAATCTTCAAATAAAGTTCAATTCTCCCACGTGAGAATGGGGTAACCATGTGCAGATAAAATTATCAAAGATATGTATAGGACGGTAGTCTGAAGAAGGAACACAAAACACAAGGGTGTAATTTCATATCAATTTAGTAATAAGGAGAAAGTTGGATCGAGTATTTACAGTTTCATAAAGTTCATTTAGGCATTGGTAAATCATAGAGAGGATTGAAAAGAGGATGGTAGAGAGGTGGGTTTGAGGTGTTTTGCGAAAACGTGCACGATATATAGACGATTAGTTTGGAGAAGGGAACGAAAAAAAAAGAGAGAAAGATGTCTCCTTGAAAAAAAATCACGTTTGTTCTTTAATTAATTTTTTTTTAAAAAGCGTGTTACATCCATAACCAGTTTTGAACGAACAACAACAAAAACACGTTTGTTCTTAAAAAAAAACTCTTCTACACAAAAATCTAACTCGCGTTCTTTTTTAAAGATAAGAGAGAAAGATATCCCCTTGAAAAAAAAACACGTTTGTTCTTTGATTACATCCATAACCAGTTTTGAATGAACAAAAAAAACACGTTTGTTCTTAAAAAAATATACATCTTCTACAGTAAAAATCTAACTCACGTTCTTTTTTAAAGATAAAAGAGAAAGATATCTCCTTGAAAAAAAACACGTTTGTTCTTTGATTAAAAGTTGACTAAAACAAAACAAAAACGTGTTACATTCATAACCAGTTTTGAACGAGCACAAAAACACGTTTGTTTTTTAAAAGGAAAATATCTCTTCTACAGAAGAATCTAACTCACGTTCTTTTTTAAAGATAAGAGAGAAAGATATCTCCTTGAAAAAAACACATTTGTTCTTTGATTAAAAGTTGAAAAAAAAACAAAAAACGTGTTACATTCATTACCAGTTTTGAACGAACAAAAAAAACACGTTTGTTCTTTAAAAACTATATATATCTTCTACAGAAACATCTAACTCACACCTTTTTTTTAAAGACAAGAGAGAAAGATATCTCCTTGAGAACAAAAAAACAAAAACACGTAAATTATTTTTTTAAAAAAAACGTATTCTATCTCTCACCATTTGTAAAAAAAACAAAAAACACGAAAATTATTTGTAAAAAAAAAACCGTGTTACGTCCCTTCCAAATTAAAAAAAAATCCTTAAGTGGGTCCCATTTAAAATCACATAAAAAACTGACATTCAACCTTTGGAACTTCTAAGTACTTTATATAATGCTATGAAATATTCATAGCATTATTCTCCTAAGTCGAGAATGTGTTGGAATTTGTTAAAGCCCCCTTCACTGATTGGCTGTTGCCATGTCCCTTAAGGGCCTCACGAATTGGCTGTTGCCATGTCCCTTAAGGGCCTCACGGATTGGCTGTCAGGAATTGCAACCCCTTTGTAGTAAAGGTGTCACGTGAGCCAGCCTTTAAAAACCCTTGTATACGGCTTCCCGGCCTCTTTTCGACATCTCCGCTAGTGTCAGCAATACATCGGGCGGTCTTCTCTGTGATACAGCCCACGACAACCTCACAGAGAATGGCCTCCCACTTCTATACAGGCTTTTTCCACGACTCTGCTCGAGTCAAGAACACATCGGCTGGTCTTCTTAGTGATACAGCGCACGACGGCATCACAGCGAATGACCTCCCGCCGATACCCGAACTCTATGCAGGCGACTTTTCAACGACTCCACTCCAGTCAACAACACATCGGGCGGTCTTCTTAGTGATACAGTCCACGACGGCATCACCGAGAATGATCTCCCGCCGTTACCAGAACTTTAAAACAGATAAGTTCTAGCGAACCACGTTTTTGCAACAAACCTCAAACCCACCTCTCTACCATCCTCTTTTCCATCCTATCTATGATTTACCAATGCCTAAATACACTTCATGAAACTGTAAATACTCGATCCAACTTTCTCTTTATTACTAAAATGATATGAAATTACACCCTTGCGTTTTGCGTTCCTTCTTCAGACTTCCGTCCTATATATAACTTTGAATTTATCTTCACATGGTTACCCCATTCTCACGTGGGAGAATTGAACTTTATTTCAGGATTATTTTAATCCCAACTGTATGCGTGTATTTATGCCATAAAAAACAGCGCAAAATAACAAAGACCAATCAATCCTATATGAACATTAATAATCAAATAAAAAAAACAACTCTTTCGTTCCTTCTCTTTTTCCATGACTCAAATGTTGGCATCATGAAATTTAAATTAAAACGTTGAATATTTCCGCCGTTTATTGATGTCCACAAACGTCAAAATGTTTCTTGTCTGTTTTTTTCTTCTCTTGAGTAACCACGTAGGTATTATTTGAGAATTATAATTCAACTACTGTTTACAAAGAAACGTGTAAATGGTATGTCTATCCATGTTATGTATGTACTTATTTACTCTTTACGGGAATCCCCGTATAAAAACAAATCATTTTCATCTGATTCAATAATTAATACAAATATGAATAGATTAAAATAATAATAAAACATTTAACTATTTTTCTCTTTTTTTTAGTGTTTGTTTCTGCTTTCATATGAAAGCAGAAACAAAAACAAAAACAAACATGTATACCAGTATACATTCTAGTAAATTCTGATTATTTTAAGAATCTTAACTTAAAGCTCCTTATAATCTCATAGCAATCGATTTCTATTACAATAGTCAACAATCAGTCAATATAACACATCTAACTATGTATACGTTTTAAATTCTTCCAGTATTCAATGATGCTATTGTAAAATGACCTAAAAATTTACTGTGGTGAGCGACGACGAATTCTTCTATTTGAAATATTATAAAAAACAAGTTTTTGGTAAGACTCTGTTGGGATCTTGAAAATGTTTCCGTCGAATGTGATACTATTGATATAATTTTGTTGTATGCGAATATAAATTAATCACCCTCTTTTATGTACAATTGTCGGATTTCAATTGGCGTAGAACGTGGTTGAAAATTAAAAAGCGAGAGAAATACAGAGAGGTGTTCATGAGAGATTCAAAACTTTTCAACAAGATAATTAAAAAAACGTTGTCCGGTAGCAAGTAACTTTTAATGATTACACAAGGATTGTTGCTAGAGAAAGAGTGTTATCGTGTATACTATTATTGCATATATATTAGGTAAAATAAGTGAATGATCGATTACGGGAAATACTATCACATTATGTTTTGAAGCTATTTCTGAGAGGAGCTTAGGGTTAGGCTTATGGTATGAAAGAAATCAAGGGGAAGATATTAATCTATATTTAGGTTACGGTTAAGGCTAAAGAGAAATTAAAGGGGATATATTGGGTGGTAGTTGTAGAGTTTGAGAGTGAAACATCCTTTGACTTTTTTGTAACTATTTAAGTGATATTGAGCAAAACAATCTATTGAAATTGAGGAAATCGATAAGAAATGAAACGTGTTCTAACAACATAGTGCCAGATGTGACAGATATTACTAAATGAACAGATACATGTGCTATTTGCTACACTCACCAATGTAAATCGGGGAAAATATAGACCCACATGTGAGAAGGATCAGTAATATAACATAGTTGTCTTGTCAATTTGGGAGAGGAAGATTAATGCGCTTGAAGTCATTACTAACTCAACATTTGAGAGATAAGGGGGGAACTTGAATATGATATTCGAATATATGTGTATCTAATATTGAGATCAAGTGTTTCCCCAAGGAACGGCCTCTTGATTTCTAAGATCCTGTATGAATAAAAATGAAACACACAGATGTTTACCCTATATATATATATATATATATATATATATATATATATATATATATATATATATATATATATATAGTAAGCTATCAAAACATATTCATGGCAATTAAGCTACGCATCAATCATAAAATATATTCTGAATTCTATCGAACGTAGGCTTATAAATAATTCTAACGACGAAAGTGTTTTTAAAAAATCAAGCAACATTTACAATACAACTCTAAAAATAGTGGGTACCATCATACCGAAATTAACTATAAAAATACAGATCACTAATCATTACGAAAACAATAAGAATAAAAGAAAAATATAATCTACTATACACCGATCTATGACCAGATGCTAAAACTAAACTGGGAAAACAATTCCTAAATCTGATTGAAAACCACTTCCCCTCTATAAAATATTCATTAAAAATAATCTAAAACAATCCTACAGTTTCTGCGAAAACCTAAACATGATAGTTAAGGTACAGAATAACAAAATACTAAAAGAAATCAGCATGAGGTGAATAACAAATAACAAATTACATAAAAAGTGAAAAATATAGCAAAAAATACACTAAGAAGAACACAAATATAAACACAACACTAATAGTAACCACCCGAATAGAAATGAAAAAGTTAGCAATGAAGAGAAAAGAAGTCACTGCATAGATCGTACACTTTGCACACTACAAACCAAATGCCTAACTGAAAGTATTGTATACCAAGTCACTATATTTTCCAAGGAAAGACCGAATCACAAGAAGTACTACGGAGGTATGTCATGCCCAGTATTATAACCACCAAAAGCACATTCAAAAACAGAGAACGTCGAATTAAAACACCGCTAGCAAACTACTATTGGGAGCTCAAAGAAAATTAGTGTTCACCAATAATTCAATAGAAAAATAATACGACAGGCCAGTACATGTAGACATTTAGACCGCCCGTGTAAATTATGTAAACAAATAGAATCCTAAATTTGAAAGCACACAGATGTTTCCCCTTTATATATATATATATATATATATATATATATATGGGAAGAGAAGGATGAAGGTAATCCGACGTGATGGGAAAATGAAGAAGGAAAACCAAAAAATGGATGTTTTTTATGTGTACATCAACGTTTCGTCTTTATTTATAAGACTTCATCGGGATGATAAAATAGAGAAAAAATGTCATGCAAGTACAGATAAATGTAGGGTAGACATATTGGGAGGAAAAATAAAATGAAATAATATATATATATATATATATATATATATATATATATAGGTAAGCATCACATTTTATGATTTGCAGTTCCGTGTTACAGGAACAGAAGTCTAAAGTCAATCAGAGGCTTCTTTACTTTAGATTAGATTTAATAAACGCCACGTGGTCTCCATAATCTTTATAGAAACAGAAAATAAAAATAAATAATGAACATTACTTAATATTGTAATTTTAACTGACTAAATAAAAGTATAAACGAAATGAAAGTAAAAACATTAGAAACAAGAAGGAAGGAGACCAGATGCAATAATAATTATCATGTTAGAAAGTCTGAATCCTATGGAATGTTTTATATTTTAATTAATTCTTTTAAAGAAAACTTTCGAAGTAATTATGGAAATAGTTGTCTGTAGTATATATATATATATATATATATATATATATATATATATACAACCTCTTTTATAATATAGTAGTAAACATCCCAGCAGAGCGATCGATTAATTGAGAATTTAAATGAAAATTAAGAGCGTGACAGATGACAACATAAGCTGAATAGATCCGCACGGCTAAGTTCTTCTCAGCTTGAAAACAAAGGTACTAATGTTGTACTTATTTTTAGTATGAAAACAATATATATATATATATATATATATATATATATATATATATGTTTGTAAGTGACAACTGAGAATAATTCCTATTCGAAGTAGCATCTCGGGGATTCAATGCCAGCGACTTATGCATCGGAGTGGTGCAACTTATGACAATTCATAATTTACTTTTTATTCTATGCTTTCATATCCGGAAGGTATTGAAACATCCATAGTTATCTATGGGGAGTTTTACTCCGATCCACTCACATTGTGTTCCTTTCAGCTGACATTCAAAGACAAATATATTTGAATGTTTTAGAATTTAGATATACTTATTATTAAGCTGCAGGCAGTATACGGACAATATTAAGCATGAACTCTGATGAATAAAGCATTAAGAAAACGGATACACTCACCAAGCAATATCGATACCTTATTTCGATAACTAAAGTGATAGATAAATTGCCCAATCACTTACAGGCATTAACATATTTCTCGTGATTTACATAAGTATCTAAAATACTCAGTAGTGACAATACCGTTATAGTCGTAGAATATGAAACATATATTGAAATACGTGACGCTAATACAGACTCAAATACGTAGGTGGAATACATACGTAGAAAAAGTGACTGTCGAGAACAATGTATCAACTAACAGAGAAACCATAAATACGGTAAAAAGAAATGCAAACATCTTTTTAAATCCAATTGCAAGTGTAATCAAAATATCTTAATAAATCAATAACATAAATATTACAGCTTTAATTGATTTAAAGGTGTGACATTATTATGCATTCATCTTCGTAGCCGTCATTGTCCTCACCATCATCTTTTTCTTAATTTATTTTATTACGTAATTCAACATTTATGTTTATTTCGGATGTATTTCGAATGATCTGTAAACAACTCAGCCATCTAAATCCTTGGCTAATAATTAACAAAAATCACATATATCGTGACCCTAGGAAATGTGTATTTATATTTAACTCTCAAAAACCTTTTAAAAATGTCTCCTGAAACTGGTGGGTAAAGACAACTTATACCATATTAAACGTATTTAATAAATATTGCAACCATCGCCATTGAAGTATCGACCACTGTAGTGTTTCATACCAGCAGCTCCACTCTTGGATCTAGGTCAATTGCATCATCAGGAGGATAGCGTACCAGTCAGTTTCAGCACATTATCTTCGAATAATAACAATGGTACGGCAGAGTTGACAATACTTCGTTTAGTGTTTATTATTGCTCTTTCGTTGCACGTATTTTGTCCATGTGATCTTATGTTGAAGTGTTTATGGTTTCTTTAATTGACATCCGATGTCTATTTCGTTCCAAGGGGCATTATTTTTCAGTCACAAGCAAAGTGCGGTCTTTTCCACTGCTGTCTGTATTTCTGTTGTCATTCTACTTGCTTTTTTTTCCTTGAATCAAAATGTTTTCAACTCTTATGATGCTATCCCAATATGGAAATATTACACTTCCCATACGTTGTCATCGAAATATTCAATAGGTTTTCTGTACTTTAATTATTTGCTGCTTTCTAAAACTTAAATGTTATCCTCCCATTTTACTGTTAGTTCAATTACAATAGCGTTCTTCATATCGTCACTCTATATTACCATATCCAGCCTTTGAACCGTTTCAATCACAGGGAAAACTAAAGGGGTTTCTATATCAGCATCAATGCCTTATTGTCCTTTCCAATTTATATCTGTGTTCGTCAGCCTTCTATTTGTAGTATGTGTTTTTTTCCTTTATTTCAAAATATTTATACCCTTTAATTTGTTAATCTTTGTTTTTGCCTATCATTTATTTCATCCACTTTCTCTCTGCATATTTTCCTATGATATTCAGCGATAGGTAGTGGAGAATGTGATAAAATATGATTCACTGTTCTATTACGTACATTTATCATCATGGCGCTGCCCCCAGTGTGTTAAATTTGCTGGTGAAGGAAGTACATCATAGACCGATTGTATCGCTTCCCTTCACACCCAGATCTATTCCCAACTAATCTTTCCCTCTACCACTCGTCATTGTTTATTTATACCATTCCGCATTTCAATCAATTGTCAGTAGGTCTTTGTGTAATTTTAACTTGCCTTCTATCGTTTCGTGTTGTTTGATAAAATGTCCAAATAAATTTCACTGGCTTTTCCTTAAGAGTTGTGATTTTTCACCTTCTATCGAATTCTTTTTAACTCCTTTCACAAACGTTACCCGCTTTCATTTCTGCGCCTTAAACTTCATTCGTAACAATGTAATCAGTTCATCTAACGTCTGTCTAGTGTATTTTTACGTTTCGTTAGTACAGCAATATAATATTTTCATCTTTTATCGAAATCTTTACTTTCATTTTAACTCCTTTCACAAACGTGACACTATTTGATTTTTGCGCCTTAAACTTCATTCGTAACCATGCAATCAATTCATCTAAATGATGTCTAGTATATTTTTGCAGTTTCGTTAGTACTGCAATATCATCCATACTGATCTAACTGTTGCTATTGCGGTAATATCTCATCTACAAAGATTTAAATATCATTAACATGACTAAAACGAATACAATTACTGGTGTGATGTATCCAGATGCATTAGCCACTCCGTTGTATACGTACCCGTTGTAAATCTAATCTTAAACAAAAAATAATACTTCATCACCATAACTCTTAATTCTTCTAGGATCTAAAAGAATTCCATCGACTGATCTATATCCGTCGGCAATTCGCTCCTGTTGTTTGTATGGTTCATACCATCATGACAGGATTGTAATTAATAACTATTATGACAGGATCCGGTATTTTTCTGGTGCAATATTTGCTGATGAGTTGGGTAAAATCAATTAGGAAATAATTAATTGACAGAATAATTGGCTTGCACAATTTGAGGGAGACGAGTCCCGTCAAATCTTTTTTTAACTAAAATACGATCACATTCTAAGTTATATTGTTTTGCTGTAGCCGATTTCGTGTAGCTGACAATTTTAAAGTTGAGACCAAATTGTATTTGCGATTTGGAAGGTCAGCATTCATACCCTATTAATGGTGTTACCAGCCATACTAATATTGGTATAAGACCAGCTCACATTTTGTGACTCAACGTAAATCCGATCTTTTCGAGTGAAACAAAGTATCTACTTGACTGACGAATTATGGGATAGCGAAAATCTGACATAGAGTTTGATTGCTTGACCTACACCACACATTCGAAATTTAAAAAAAATCATCAATGGGAAAACTGACGATCTGATTGCTCAACAGAAGATAGTCGTTCAGCCATGGAGACTGGCAGAGATAGTGAGTGAGAGAGTAAAATCAGCAACCGATAAAAAAAACTATTCACACTTCGAACCGATCAATTTAATTTACTTGTATTTTACTCCAACTAGAGCGCCATATATTATCATTGGTATACACTTGTGTTCAAATAAGTATGTGTTATAGTACACATCGAGTGTTTCTTGTTTGTTGCAACATCTTATTGTACAATGATTTAATAAATATATATCTATCGATGATCAAAAATTAACTATTTGACAATTTGCTTGATCATAATGTAATTATTTTAACACTTGCATGATCAACAATTAAATAGTTTTATCTTTTGATCAAAACTCCATCATTTTAACATTTGGATGATCTAAACTAAACTATTTTTTCATTAGGATAATCAAAGATTCCCTATTTTTACATTTGGATGGTCAATAATTTATTATTTTGACATTAGGATCATCAGAAATTCAGTATTTTCACATTAGGATAATCAAAAGTCAGTATTTTTACATTTGGATAGTCAAAAATACATTATTTTTACATTTGAATGACCCAATATAAAATATTTTTTGATAAACAATACACTATTTTTACATTTCAATGATATAAATTCAGTTTATCAACAGTTAGATGATTAAAACGGAATTATTTTGAAATTTACATGATGATTTATTCACTAATCATTTGACAATCAAACATTCACTATTTTTACGATGATAAAAATAACTATTTTAACATTCGCCTGATGAGAAATTCACTATTTTGACATTTGGGTAATCAGAAATTAGCTATTTGCTCATTTGAATAATCGAAAGTTCAATACTTTCACAAGTGTATCATCAAAAATTAATCATTTCGATGTAAAAATTAAACTAGTTTAACATTTGGATGATCAACAATTCACTATCCCTACATTTGTATTATCTAAGTTTTACTATTTTGACATTTGTACGATAAAAAAGACTATATTGGATTTGGATGATCGGGATTTTGTTAAATATATGAAATATTTATGAAATATTTTTGCAAATCCCAATTTTCGGTTTCATGAACCAACATCATTGTAATGTGACAAAAAAATTTTATTTTTTATCCTTCTGTTTTTTTTCTGTAGTAAAATGCGCTGGCGGTGTTAAAACAAAGACAAAAAAGAAAAAATACAACGAAGAAAAAGACGAGAAACGAAAATTATTGTCTGTATTATCATGAAAATGAGGATTTCCAGATATTGGGCATTATACCAATACAATCTCTTCAACAACCCTCTAAGAAATTGTCGATCTTCGACTACGCCGTAAGAGCTCGACGATGACGAAAACAAAACTATGGAAAGAAAAAGAAAGTATTACCTGTATTATCATGATTAGGATTTATGAAACCGAAAGTTAAGATTAAACATTTTTTTTAATAAATATGCCATTTATTTGACAAAATCTCCCGTCAAGTTGTCTCGCTTTACAATTTTGAAAACTAAATTGAAATTATATATTTTGTCGTTTGTAAGATCAAATATTCACAATTTTGACATTCGGGTGATCAGAATTAAGTATTGCTACATTTAGATGTGAAGAAACAAGAATAAAGTATTTTGCGAGTATTACGAATTACAAAAGAACATTGATGTCGTTGAACTGTCGATGTGTAAGTCATGTAAAGTAGCTTCATTACGAATTTCAAAACAATCTCGATGTCGATTCGTAAGGCATGTAAATTAGTTTCATTATTATCTGCAATTTCTTATTTATTAATAATTGAAACTTTTTGGAAGCCATTTACATCCAATTATTTCATAAATCAAGCTGGTGATACCAGATCAGGCTGCCCTGTGGCTCCCTGAGACGAAATTCACCTACATTGACGTTTTTTTTTTTTGTTTTTTTTTTGTAAAACTTAATTATGTTCTACAAAACCAAAAACAAAAACAACAGCCCCTCTCCCTTTCTCCCTCCCCTTTTTTATTTTTATTTTTCCTACCCTACTCCCGGTCCTGGATATGACCTTAAACTACATCCGATGGTGAGATCCGGCTTACGGACTTTGGGGAATGTGGAGCCTCCTTTTAATAACCATTGCTCCCAGGTCCACCCTGACCCGGAGTGGTAGTACCTGTTAGGGTCCCAACTATGGGTTAAATAGAAACAGATATTAAAAGGGGAAAGAAACAAAAAAGAGAAGAAAACAAGACCAGATTCGGCATTAAATAACCCAAAAAGGGTTGATATGCCGTAAAACAAAACTACCAAACCAAAAACCCTGATTAAACATTTGAAGATATAAAGAACTTGAAGCATAAAAACTTTCACTATAATGACCAGATTCGGCATTAAATAACCCAAAAAGGGTTGATATGCCGTAAAACAAAACTACCAAACCAAAAACCATGATTAAACATTTGAAGATATAACGAACTTGAAGCATAAAAACTTTCACCAAAATGACCAGATTCGGCATTAAATAACCAAAAAAGGGTTGATATGCCATAAAACAAAACAACCAAACAACCATAAATCAAGAAAACACGATTATTCTAACAAACTTAAGTTATATTTCATAACAATTTGGTTTACTTACTCACCTAGTAAAGGCTATCGTTTAACAAAACAAAAACAAAAAAAATTAAAGGAAGATTATACTGAGAATACACACCAATACCATCAAATATTAATGAAACTTGTCTTTCATGACGCGCCAACATCCGAGCGGAGAACATACGAGTCATGTATTGTCTGCACGTATTGCAACTTGTCCTTAGAAGAACAACAACACTTCGGCTCAACTGGGTATTTGACCTTGTTGAGGAGTGTGCTGGCTTTCATAATGATGTCCCCATACACTTTGGTGGTTATTAATTGGCCCTTGAGACTAATGCATGACGAGTACTTAATATCATTGTTCAGTGTTTTCTTATCTATCTATCTTAACAAAGTCCACATTGCCTTGCCCAGAAGTTGGTGCACATATTCTGCAGATTATCCACGAATGTTTTGATGAGAACACGTACATTTTGTCTGCTGTGATACTACCTGCTATGTATTGCTTCTACATCTCTGTCGACATTCTCAAACTCACGTTTAACTTGTTTTATTGTAGTTTAAGAAACACTTGTCCGAAGCTAATTTTCTAAATATTTAATTCGACGGGAATCACAATTATGCAGATATCTATATCTTTGATAATATTTTGAAATTAAAACTGTTGTTAACAGACATCCATGTATTAGTATGTAATTCATGTGTGTTTATCCCCCCTCTCTCCGCTTTCGTCGTTGCAATTTAAGCCAACAGCTGGCTTAGATTGTGTAAGAACTAGAACTTCAATAAAACTGCACGAACGATTTGGGAAAAGCATACATTTTCCGCAATCTGGTGTAAACCTACAGACTGGTATTTGGACTAAAAATGAGCGAAAAAAAAACAAACTTTTCTTTTAACTTTTCTAAAAGAAGTGCAACGTAAAACAACAAGAAAAACTGAGTGAATCACATGACTTTATACATGCTTCATCCGGGCTTTTGTAATCCTTAACACATGTAACTTTACTATCTGTATATCCATCGCCTAATCTACATTTAGAAATAATAAAATGTATTTAATGATATAACATTTATATCTGATATCTAATATCGTCAATAAACAAGAGGGGTGTCGATTACTAGAGACAAAAAATGGAGAGTGTCATGGCTTACTAAATTTATATAAAAGCCAAACATTCACTCAGGCGTGTCGCTGTTTTGGGCTAAAACATATTCAGTTGACTAGTATTACATGCATTACAGAAGACGATGGTGTATCAAGTGGTGTTCCATGACTAATAGTGATCTAGAAGAAGATTCACTGGTTTTAAGGATATTTTCGTCATCAAATATACAAATGATATTCTGGAAAATATTTCAATCATTATTTTTCTGTTTTCTTTTCAAAACAAAATTACTGACGTAAGGGATAGTAATTAATGCGATACACTTTTGTATTCATTAAGGAAAAAATATATAAAGAAAAAATCAAAAGAAAAATATAATGTGATCGATTGTTTTATTGGGTTGTTTATCTAATACCATTTTGCCAATGTCTGAATAACGTTATCATCACTTTGAAGTCGACTGACCGATTCATCAAATGTTGCCACGTTGTTTACAACGTCTAAAGAGGGTGATCTTAAGAACAGTCTTGTGCATCAGCCCATCTCTAGATTTTCTGTAAAATGTCGTCTCACAAATTGTATAAAGCATGTGCCAAAAGCCTATGTAGAATATTACTAGCTAGAATACTTGTTCCAGGCTAGGTTCCTATTACTGACAGACACGTTAATAAATGTCAGAACTCTATAATATGTCAAACTAATGAAATTTAAAAACTGTGTAAAAGCAAATATACATAATTTAAGTGATGTTCTTTTGCCCAAAGAAACGGCAACAAGTTTTTTTTAAATATTTAATTCCAGTTACTTTATTTATACTTTTGAATAACAAGCAAATGTGTGTCGGATTATTTACGCTGGTTACTTCTATGATAGACTTTAATATCCATCGATGAAATTTTACGAATCTGCATATTTTCTGGCAATTAAATGTGATGTACGTATCACTAACCCATGACAACTATAGTAGCTGTTTGTATATACACTGCAGTTTCGGGTTAAATAGTTAAAGAAATCCGTAAAGAACAATCACCGATTATTGTTCATAAAAGAATTCAGATTGAAATAGACTTGATATATATATATATATATATATTTATATATATATATATATATATATATATATATATATATATATATATATATGTATATATATATATGAATGTTTCTAACGAAAAAGCCCATTTAAGAAAGTTAACATATTGAAAAATAGACATTCACTTAAACTACAAAGTAAGGCTTCGATTAAGTTCGTTGAGCCCTATAGATTATATTGATGTTTATAGCGCGCCGCAATTTGCACAAATAAATGTATTTCTCCGTATCGTAATTATTACATATTGCCTGAATTAGAGCAAACGCGTACGGAGTCAAAGGTGACCGTGTACCGGGTTCGCGACTTGTGAACGTTTCAAATGATTAACCCTCTACACTGATGTGAGCATAAGCTCGAACCGACATCGTCTTTAGGTAAATATAATGTAATATTCATGTATATATATATATATATATATATATATATATATATATATATATATATATATATATATATATATATGTATATATATATATTTATATATATATACTAACTGGACTCGTCGCTTGGAGTTGCCAGGGATAAATATAAAAGAGTGAATCTAAATGTGTAAACGTCCAACAGAACGCAAATAGGTCACATCGAACAATTATAATGTTCGGTTTGGAATTGCGGAAGAGGGATAGGAGGAAGAAAGAATGAAGGAATGGAGTTGATCCGGTTGTAAGAGTCTCCATGCCCATCCTATTCTACCGGAATTTCTCCAGAATGTATCTTTTTTATTAAACCCCTGCTCTGCCTATGATAATGGGTATTTTAAAGTTAAAAAGGGGCATAGAGACTAATGAAAACAAAATATCACCTCCCCAGTTATATTTGTATAGAAATTCCCTTTTTGTGAGGAAAGAAAAAAAAGAAAAATGTGCATTATTGAAACACACAAATATAATTAAGTTGGTTGCAGAGCACTAATAATGTGTGTTCGAATGAAAATGCTCATATTTGAAGTAATACGTAAGCGAAGATGACCAAATGATTTCAACGACGACGACAGAAGATCGAGTCGTCATGGTGTGTGTTTGGTGTTGCGCTTCATTCTCCTCTCACGGGATCTTGTTGCCCGAGAGACTTTGATGAGCGTAGCGCCTCTTTTGATCACAGTTCGGCTTGAGGAAGTCGGTGGTATATTTAGAAGCTAGTTAGCGTTTCCTTCAGGCTATCTAGCGTTTCGTTTGCCGCGGATGAGCTATCCGAACATGACTTGTTTCGGAAGAATCTCTTCGCTCCTCGCTGACCAGTGTAGTGTGGCTTGACGCAGGAGGGTTTGTGCATTGAAGATCCTGGCTCTGGACATAAACTAAGTGTCAGAGCTCCTGTCCTGCAATCGGATATGGAGCATGTTCCGAAGACCATTTGCGTTGAATCGGTCAATGCGTCGCTCATGTCTGCTGTAACGCGTCCACGTATCACAGCCATAGGTCAGGACGAGGACGACACCCGCTCTTTAAAACTTCAGTTTGGTTCGGAGGTTGATTCCTCTTCGATTCCATTCTTTATCTCGCAGTCGATGAAAAGTGCTACTGGCTGATGAGTTTCTATTGTTTAGCTCTTCGTCAATGTTCGCGCTTTTGGAGATTGTACTGCTAAGGTAGGTGGAACAATCCACTGATTTGAGAGTTTCTCCAGCAACTTAAATTCGTGGATGGGATTACTCTTCTGCTGGGGCCGGTTGAAACCTTACTTCGGTCTTCTTTGTACTAGTTGTCAGACCAAACTTTGTGCAGTCTGACTGGAGACGGTCGATTTTACGTTGCATCTCCTCTTCCTTGTGCATGATGACAGCACAGTCGTCCGCGAAGAGAAGTTCCTGCTTAAATGTTTTCTTTTATCTTGGTCGCCGCAAGCAGTCACCTGGCGTTAAACAAGTTTCCGTTCGTTCTGTATCGAATGCCAACACCGTTATTGTCCTTTCCGAACGCATCGTTTAGCATGGTTGAGAACATCGTGATTCCTTAATCGAACTGGCGAATGATTCCGATGAACGTGTAGGGGCAGTCGAATTTTCCCATTATCTTGCAGAGACCTTCACAACTGACTGAGTCGAATACTTTAGTGAGATCTGCAAACGTTATGTAGAGGTCACGGTTTTATTCGACACACTTCTCTCGGAGTTGGCATGCAGCAAAGATCATGCCCGTCGTGCCTCGTCCGGGGCGGAAGCCACATTGACTTCCTGGGAGGAGTTCGCGTTCCAAGTGGGTCAGCAGACGGTTCAGCAGGACTCAAGCAAAGATCTAGTACGCTATTGAGAGGATAGATATGCCTCTATAGTTGTCACAGTGATAGCGGGTCCCTTTTCGCTGGAATATGTGTGCAATCGTTGCATCACGGCACTTCTGAGGCAGTGTGTCTTCATTCCGCATTGACTGATACAATGGTGTGAATTTTTGGATCAGACAGTATAGCGTATGCCCCTGGAGCTTTGCTGTTCGACATTTGTTCGATTGTGTTCCAAACTTCTCCGGATGACGGAAACGCGTCACCTTCATTGTGTATCGGTACATCGGATAAGCGGGCAATGACTTCCGCGTTGATCGAAGCTGGTCTGTTTAGAACGCTTTTAGAGTGATCTGCCCATCTCGACAGTATCAGTTTATGTCGTGTCTATCTGCGTAGCTTTCAATCTCGTCTGCTTTGGCGCTCAACCACTTTCCCTGCATCTGCCGGAGTTTGACTTAAATGAAGGAGCGGATGTTGATGAACGCAGTTTTCTTTGCCATGTTTGCCGGATCGTTTTGATTAGGCAGTAGCATGTTGCGTTGTTCTTCGAGTAGAATTTCGACTACCTTATCATTTTTGACGAGCCAGTCCTCTAGTATTTTAATGATTCGTCTGATGGTTTCCAATGAGATACGATTAGTACAATCGCGAAATTACGCCTATTGTTGTTCGATACTGGGGTGTAAGTTGGCCGTGTTTAGGAATAGGCGAGACTGAAGAGCGCTCCCAACTTCCTTGTTCTTGTCTTCAAGTTTGATGAGCCTCAGTGAAGAGAAGAGACTCACCTTTTCGACAATAAGCCGGTGGTCAGTTCGGCATTCTGATCCGCACATAGCTTTGACTGATATAATATCCTTCCTGTCTTTTGCACTGACGATGACGTAGTTGGTGAGATGCCAATGCTTGAATCGCGGGTGCATGCATGATGTCTTGTTACGGGTTGATACACGATAAAGAGTGTTCGTGATAGAGAGATCGTGGAGAGCGCATGTTTGTAGGATAAAATTCACGTTGCAATTGTATTTACTGATTCATTATTTGCCTAGAATTCTTGACCAACAAGTCCAGTTCCTCATAGAACTGATCCTTCACGTTGTCTGAAGTGGTGATTGTTGGGGTTTAGGCGCTGATGATAATAGCGCTTACTCTGTTCTCGAATGGGAGGTTCATCTTAATAAGGCAGTCGCTTCGGGTATTCTTTATAGCAAAGCCGGCACCAGATGTGTGTCTGTCACCTTCTTTTCGGTCGCTTCAGTAGAACGTATACCCGCCGCTTTTCTCGGTCATCTGACATTTCTCTGCAAGGCGGGTCTCGCTCAGTGCAGCTATGTTAATGTTGTACCGGTCAAGTTCTTTGGCTACCATGGCAGTTAGTCTCTTTTGTCGGTTCGTTTTAGGGTTGTCGAGAAGTTTTCTGACATTCCATGTTGCAAAAGTTAATTCGTCGGACATGTTGTTTGTGTTTTCTTTTACTTTTCGACCGCTCGGAATAGATTCGCACCAGCCGCGGTAAGCTGACCTAGGTCGTGTGAAACAGGCTATGTTTAGGGCACCTATTCGAGCCCCGTCCCGAGCAGAGCGATCCTGAATAGGGCTGCTCGGTCACTCAGAATGTGCCAGACTCTACTGCTGTTCTCGAGTAAGTAAGGAATGGTCACTTGTGTGCAGGTTCGTGACTACAGCTTCCAGTGATTCTACACCTGCTACTCCGCCATTTCCACACCGCCACAAGACTTGTTGTTTAAAGCGATGCAATGTCGTCGTTGTCGTTGTGGATTTGACATGCGAAGGATTTGGATTATAGTAAGGGATACGTGCGCAGAATATACCTCACTCTTGAGCCCACGAAAGCTTCTTCACCGCGTCAAGATTCCATCCCATAACAAGACTACGTAATACATTGAGTACATACTTAAAATAATACGCATGACAATTATTCCTTTTAAGATTAGTACATTATGACGTTAAATTTACAATATCCGGCCCATAGTCCTACTGTTATGTATATTATATTTCTTCAGCTGCATTTGCCCAGGATTGAACTCAGCACCTTGGGATTACGAGATGGATTACGTGCACTTGCATATATTTCCGTTAAAGTAAAATTACTGGGTTTTCTTGTCCACGTGACTTTTTAATTTAAATGCGTTCTCTTTCTTTTACCATATATACGTTCTTGGCCTCTTGCCTTGTTGGCATTGTAGTTTTGAATTAATTGAATAAAGCCTTAGAAAAGGTTTTTCTATTCGTGTCTTCTTTTTACATTACAATTTATTCAATTAATTCATTTACTAAATTTCTCATGGATAAGATTATTCGTCTGGACAAGTTTGATATATCTTCTGCAGACCCTCAGGCTGGCAAGCTCTGGAGACTATGGTACCGTAATTTTACTTATTACTTATCTACTATTGCTTCTTTAAATCCAGACAAACTCGAAGTCCTTTATTTAAACATTGGTGCTACCGTTGCTGACATTATCGAGGGTTGTTCTGGATTCGAACATGCTGTTGAATTGCTGAAAAGTGTTTATGATAAGTCTCCAAGCGTTATTCATGCTAGACATTTGCTTTCTACACGTCTACAACAGGTAAATGAGTCTGTAGACCAGTACCTTCAGGCCTTAAACCGACTTGCCGCAGACTGTTGCTTCAAAGATGTTACTGCTACTACTTACAGAGATGAATCTGTCCGTGATTCATTTATACGTGGTCTCCGGTCTTCCGTAATACGTGCCAGACTACTTGAAAATGATACGTTAAATCTCAAGGAGGCTACTCAATGTGCTAGAGCTTTAGAACAGGCTCAATTTCGTGCTTAGTCATACGCTTCTCAGATTGGACCTACCGTTGCTGCTACCACGACTAAAAATGTGTTTACTGATTCTGTCGAGGAGGCCACTATTACTGCTCCTATGGAGTGTGAATCTGTACAATTATCTGCTGCCCTTCCTGCTCATGGAAAGTGCTACAACTGCGGAGGGAAACGTCACATTAAGGATGATCGCCGCCACTGTCCTGCCCGCGATAAAGTATGTCGGAACTGTGGCAAACTCGGCCATTTTGCCAAGGTTTGCCGTTCTACCATGTCTACACCTTCACGTTCCACCTCAGCTATTATAGTAGCCCGTGCTAAAGATGATGATAGGTTCCCTCCTATTACTAAAATTGTAAAATTAAAGGGTAAACGATTAACTGCTCTCATAGACACCGGCAGTTCTGATAACTTTATCAGTGCTCGTATTGTTAAAACAATGAAACTGTCTACTTCTAAACGGAATTCCGTAATTTCCATGGCATCATCGGCCATTTCCCTCAAGCTATCTGAATATTGTACTGAGGACGTTATCTTCAATGGTTACGAATATAAAGAAATTGACTTCACAGTACTTCCTGATTCCTGTATGGATATTATACTCGGAGTGCCCTTCTTAAAACTACACCAGAGTATCACTATTTCTTTTGGAGGGTCTCAGGATATTCAAAATCGTTAAAAAGGTGTCTTGGTATGTTTGCTTACTATGCGAAATGGATACCTAAGTATTCATACAAAATTCGTCCACTGGTCGAAAATAAACAATTCCCTATGCCTCCTATAGTTGTAAATTCTTTCGAAAAACTCAAGAAAGACATTGCTGAATCATCCGTAAAAGTTATTGATGATGAATTGCCGTTTATTATTGAAACCGATGCCTCAGAAAAGGCTATCGGAGGCACTCTTTTACAAGCTGGGAGACCTGTAGCATTCTTTTCTCGGTCGTTAAACCTCTCTGAAATGCGACTTCATATAGTCGAAAAAGAAGCATATGCCATAGTCGAATGTGTTCGTAAATGGAGAGATCTCATTGTTGGGAAACATTTTACTATTATTACTGATCAACAAGCCGTATCTTTTGTGTTTAAACCTGCTAATCGTGGAAAAATTAAAAACGATAAAATTATACGGTGGAAAATGGAACTTCTTCCCTTTTCATATGATATAAAACACCGTCCCGGGAATGAAAATATTGTCGCTGACACATTATCCAGAGTATGTGGTGCTGCTGTTTCTTCCTTGGAGGAACTAAAATCAATTCATGATTCCTTAATACATCCTGGAGTACAACGCTTTTGGCATTTTGTAAGGTCACAAAATTTGCCATATTCACTTGATGAAATCCGACGTATGACATCTCAATGTACTACTTGCGCCAAAATAAAACCCCAATTCTTTACTTCTACTAATAATATTCTTATCCGTTCTACTGCTCCATTCCAGCGTCTTTCTGTCGATTACAAAGGACCTATCCCGGCATCTTCATCAGGTTGCCGTTACATATTTACAGTCGTCGATGAATACAGTCGATTTCCGTTTGCTTTCCCTTGTCGTGATTGCTCCTCTCAAACCGCGATTCAGTGCCTGGTGAATATTTTTTCTATTTTTGGACTTCCCTCATTCATCCATTCCGATCGAGGAACTTCGTTTATGTCGGAGGAATTCAAACAATTTTTGCTGCGACTTGGAATTGGATCCAGTAACACTACTGCGTATAACCCAAGAGGTAACAGCCAATGTGAGCGCTATAACGGCATTATTTGGAACACCATCTTATTAGCTTTGGGATCAAAACGGTTACCCATTAGCGCTTGGCAGGATGTTCTACAGGATGTTTTACAAACTATTCGCTCTCTACTATGCACCTCCACAAATGCTACGCCTCACGAACGCATGTTCAATTTTAAAAGGCGCTCTTCCACTGGCACTGCATTACCTGTTTGGCTCTGTGAGCCTGGGGAGGTGTTATTAAAGCGATTTGGTAACAGGAGTAAATATGACCCGATCGTTGAGGTAGTGGAACTCCTCGAGGCTAACCCTACACATGCAAGAATACGATATCATGATGGCCGGGAAGATTCAGTAGCACTAAGACATTTAGCACGTTTTCCACGCTCGGGTCGATCTCAAGATTCTGCTGAAAACGTTCTACCTGACATGGGCCCTTTGCCTGATACAAGTTCAACAAACACTCCTTCACCTAGGGAAAGTTATACAGAAAATGAATTAGTGAATCAGAATTCAGAGAATCAACCTTCCCAGAGATATGGTGCTTCTGATAGTGAACTACTTCCCCGCCGGTCTAGCAGGATTCGCAAACCAGTCCAGCGTCTGGATTTATAAAACTTTCTGATAACAATCTCTGTTACAAGTGGGGGAGAATGTTATGTATATTATATTTCTTCAGCTGCATTTGCCCAGGATTGAACTCAGCACCTTGGGATTACGAGATGGATTACGTGCACTTGCATATATTTCCGTTAAAGTAAAATTACTGGGTTTTCTTGTCCACGTGACTTTTTAATTTAAATGCGTTCTCTTTCTTTTACCATATATACGTTCTTGGCCTCTTGCCTTGTTGGCATTGTAGTTTTGAATTAATTGAATAAAGCCTTAGAAAAGGTTTTTCTATTCGTGTCTTCTTTTTCATTACACCTACCTTTCCCCTCCCGAAAGTTTTATAATGTAAAAAAGAAAGTTGTGTTAGTCGACTGGGATCGAACGCTAACCCTCTAGGTATTGGACTTACTCTTGTTACCATTGGGCTACGAAACTGAGTAGAAAGTATATTGAAGAATAGATCATTATAACGAAGCCTGTACGCCGGCTTTCTTTTTATGTAAAGATCCATCAGAAGACAGCCAAATGTAGGGTCCACCAGTTAAACGTTTTGGGTCATTTCTCTACAAAGTAATCGATGGGCGTTTTCCCAAATTTTGAATATGATGCGTGTGAAAAGGTTAGGATTCAGAAAATTTCAACTTGATGGCAACTGTCGAGTATATTGGCATATATTTACTTACTTCTGATATCAAGTTGCTGAATAAATTGTAGCCGCCATGTTGAATGATGAAACACTGCAAGGGACTATGTCGTTGATTGCATTCTCTAAAAACTGTAATGAGAATAAATGTATACGTTTTACGTTAACTTTATCCGATATTTTCGAAATTCAGCGAAATTAGTACATTAATATCAGAGAAATACGAAATAATAACGGACAATTGTTTGAAGAGTATACCTTGTTTATTAAATGCTCTTGTCGATATTGGAATGTTAGTACTAAAGTGGTATGGGGAAACGAGTTTGCTACCACATATATGGAGGATGTTTTGAAGAGAGTCGAGGATGGTGAGCCAAACATAATATTTAGTGTTAGCTGGAGAAACATTATTACAAATTTATTAAAACGCGCTTGAGTGAATAAGCGTACTGTAGTGTTAGTTCAGTAGCCTGCGATTCATGTGGTTATTTTCTATTCAAGAGGGTACAGGGGGAAACTTAAGATATAAGATGCTACAAAATGGAACAAACGTACCAACATAATGAAAATTGATAAAAGAAAACCAAAATATGTTATTCATGTATTCATGAACATTTCGTATTTATTATAAAACGCCCTCAGGATCATTGTCAGAAGAAAACAAATACAAGTACAAACTATTTGAGAAATATTTGAGGTGGTAGCGGATGTAAGATCAAAATTGATGCCGCCTGTAAAAAAAGTAAACTGTGAGATACAAATGGTGGCAGTGGGAGATTGTTTAGGAGGTAGAAAGTATGGGGGATGGTGGAGGCAGATTGAGGGTTACAAAAATCAGAGTCCTGTAAGGAGGAACAGGGCGAAGGAGGAGAGAGGGCGAAAGACAATCTCAGGCGTGGGGAAGGTGTCCAAACTTAACACTTACATATATGTATGTAAGCACACACATATACACAATTCAGCATATACACAAATGTGCACGTACACATACGGAAAACACGCACGTAAACACGCACCTGATGTGTGGAAAAATATAATGGATACATATATAATATGTTTGGTTTTTCTTTTCTCTTTTCCTCTCTCTCTCTCTTTTCCTCTCTCTCTCTGTATATATATGTATATATATATATATATGCATATACTAGAAGGAGCAATATTGTAGCAACGTGTTCGATAGATAGATACGTTTGATGTTAGTCAAAAAGAGAATAATACAGTAATTTACAGAAATGGCAGTAAGATGGGTTATTAAGCTGAAAGTTTTACATAGAGGACAATAAATTCAATCTTATTCGCACCCTTTACATGCAAAAAATATACAGTAGGGAAAGACTAGCAACGTATTTTCTGTGATAACATAAACTGTTGAAAACTGAAGATATCAAGCACCAGTTTATCGTAAAGTTAGTTTTGAACGCTGTCAAATTAAGAAATAGTACTCTGAGCAGCAAATACGTAGAGGTATCTGATTTGAATAAAGGTAGAGGATTGTACCAAGTGTCAGAAACATTATGAAGTGCTAAAATGACCAAACTATTTTCTAAGCAAATTCAGCAACATATTTAATTTGTGTTCCATTAAGAATGTGTAGTAAAAGTCAGACCGGGGCTCAAGCCATTTATTTTAATTTTTACATTAAATACAGATAAACTCAGGTCTTTATCAAAGATGAACACATCGGTGCTTTAAATAATTTTGTCCATTTTCATCGCCGTTATTCATAACTGGCATCTTTTCCTGACATTCTCTTTATACTGGTGAGCAGTTATCGTTTCAGGAATCGCGAAATGGCGACACTAAAAGACTTACGGCTTTCTTGGATTATTGTAAGTAAACATTATATTTGCTGGATTATAGTTGATGCATGCATTTAAGTTGAGGTTCTTCACTCCAAAGCTACATTTGTCACGCAGTAATCTGATCTGTGTGTCAAATATGATGGGATAAAACTCGTCTTATCGCACCGTTTGCATATATAACGCAGGATCAGTAAAATCATCGACAGAGTGTTTATTTCTTGGGCGATATATCTTACTATATTAAAAGCCTTCGATATGATTTCACACAAAGTTTTTTCTTCACAAGTTTGTTAGCTAAAGAATATCTGGAAATGCCTTCTGAACCATTACATTATTTATTTTGGTCTATAACAGTAATTATTGACGGTCAAAAGTGCGAAGCATATAGCAACAATGCCAGGGGTGCCTTGAGGATATTGGACCAATCGCTCTTCCTGATTTTCTAAATAATATTCTGAGATTATTCGTGTACATCTATGCAGATAACACGGCTATTCAAAGCAGCACTTGCAAGATCATTGATGATCTAGATTCATTTATGATTTCCTGTGTAACGACTTATAGCACGGGGTAAAATGTTGAAAACGAGGTGGGTTACTGTTAACGAATCTAAAACAAAGAGTCCCGCTTTTAACCACTTACACTAGGATCTCTGTTTTGCCCCAGTCAAAATGAATTGTTCTTTCTTCGAGGAGTCCCCTTACTTTAAGTGTACTTCTACCTCAGACCTGAAATGGAATACTTACATTTAATCTGTTGCTATAAATTGCTGAAAAAATAGTTGAATCATTCTAACATTTCAGAAAATACCTCACCCCTTACGCAATCCTGTACGAGCATAAGACCCAGATTCGTCGTAAGATGGAGTACTGCTACTATTCTGGAGCACTTTTACTGTCTCGACAAGGTACACATGTTACTTGACGATATAGTGGAAAATGATCTATTATCATCCCTATATCCTTTTTCACACTGAAGGGATATTGCGAGCCTTCTCTCCTTTATCGTTATTTTTATAGCATGTGTTCGACTGAGTTCCGATCTCCAGTAACTCCTATAAGGCATACCCAACAAAAAATTATCTAGCAACAACCACAAAAAATACTGTATTTGTTCTCTCTCTCTTTCTCTCTCTCCGTCTCTCTCTCTCTGTTGATCAAAATGAAACATCCATAAACATCTTTTCTTTCCTAGAACATCCCATCTGTGGATCACGTTACACAGGGACTGCTTCCCAACCGACTACAGCATAGGCGTGTTCAAGTCAAATATTCTTTGATACTCAATTTATCTTAAGTACTATACTGCATATCCCACCTATTATTTTATGTAGTTTGCTTGAAGCATTGCTGGGAATAGTAGTAATATGTTAAGAAGACTGAGGGTAATGTAGAGTGTCGGGTAG
>OY744517.1:228621030-228626030 GCA_963556195.1 Sepiola atlantica
TTTAGTTCTTTCAGTTCGAAATCATGGTAGCTAGATGAATACAACTTCAACCAAAGTACAAAGGATACTTTTGCTTCAAGAGCGACTTGAAGCTGTATAGTTTCAAAATCAATTCGATTCAGTGGAAGCAAGTTGCACTTCTCTCGACTAGGAGTGTCTAACTTGTTTCCATTTTGGCTAAGGTTATTTTTATTGTCTGTAATTCTTCCTGAAAATCGATTCAATCTTTTCTATTGGGTTCAGTTGAAAATGTGGTTTCTGATATATTATTTCACTTTGCTATACAAATGTGTTACATCAATATAACTTTATTATGACTGTATAGGAAATAGATTAATATATAAAATAAATACATGACATATACACATATCCATATGATGGACTCTCCTGTCGATTTCGACGCATGAGTGCCCCGCCAGGGGCTGCCCGCGCATGTAATCGTAATTGCAAGGGTTGCAAAATGCCCAACAACACCTTCCCTGAGTCGACACTGCTTGATTCCAATGGCAAGTAGTTCAATACGAATGGAAACAATGCCGAGATAAGCAGAGAGAACACATACAGCACCTGGTATTCCCAAATGTTCACCCATTTAGTACTGCCCATATGTGTATGTATTTATATGAAAATATATTGATGTATTCTAGTTGGTGATTGGTTAGATCAACACGAGAGAAATAAGACGTGTAACTTCAGTTGTCTTCCTAGAAATGAATCTAACTAGAAAAAACTAATGGCCACAATAACCTCATCTGCGTCATATGGAATTAAGAGAATAAGCGTAAACGAGCATTTCTCTATAATTTAAAATCATTAAAGGTCTTCTATCAGTGATCGATATAATCAACTGGACCTCGATAGAAATTCAGTAAAATTGAGAATTTAAAAGACTTATTCGACCAAGGAGCGTAATACTCTTCCTATAGATAGGAAGTCAGACTATCCAAACAACACGGAAGTGCACGTATTTTTACACAATTTACATATGCACATATAAATATATATATATATATATATATATATATAGATAGATAGATATAGAAGCCAGATTACATGATGCGAGTTTGTTTCCAATAAATGAAACATTTATTTTTTTAAACTATATACTTCGACATGACATACTTCTTCAGTGTACAGACATAATTTTATCTCGCATCGTGTAAACTGGTTTCATATATGATTTCATGTTTTTCACTAACCGATGTTTATACATGTAGCATTACTACTGTAAATATATATATATATATATATATATATATATATATATATATATATATATATATATATATTCTGATCCATATACAGATTGTTTAGTAAAATCACATCTCTTCAGTATAATAGTTTAAATTATCTATACTAATTTTGTTTCATTATTCACAGATGTGTAACACTGATGAAATCACTTTTGATGCTTTCATTTAAACATCATGTATACTAGCAAAACTATGTTTTGCCGGCCACATTCGCTTGGTGTATTAAGTTTCAATATATTTTAAGCAGAGTAAATTGTAGGTGTAGCTTATTTCTAACGACATAAACATCTGCATCATTTAAACCGTAGAAAATAAATTCGTTCAGGTTATGTCCATGTCTTCATTTATTACTTTTATTCAATCCAATTAAATATTAAGAATTATTGTAAACTATGAAATCAAAAGAAAGCCTTACTCATATTCATATATATTTCAAAAGTGAGTAACATTAGTAAGTTACACATTTTTAGATCATAGATATTTTAAATGATTAATAATTTGTGAGAAAGAGAGAGAAATAGAGAAATAGAGAGAGAGAGAGAGAGAGTATGTGTGTGTGCGTGTACGGGGGGGGGGGCGTTGAACTAAATGATTACAATGCAGTTGATATTTACTATAACAACTCCTCAACAATTCTCGAAAATGTTGACTTAATATAAATGACTACTCAACTGGGAGTTTAGGGTTAGGGTTAGATTTAGTGTTAGGGTAAGAGGGAGTAGATTTAGGGTAGGATGCCGCGGAAAACTGAGTTTAGATTATAATGTTTGCGTGGATAAATGGCGGAGCTAAATGAGAATCGATGAATAGGAACAGTTTTCACAATATAATCGTATTTCTGGAAAGGATAGGCTTAAAACTAAAAGTAGATTCTATTAAATACGAAATTATCATATTTTCCAGAGATGAGAAGAAGGAATAATTACAGTTGCTTTAGTTTAGTTGACCTTTTTACAGTATATTCATTAATGCATGTATATGCAATGCCATATCAAGTTATTTTTCTAAATTAATTAGTTTTGGAAGTGGATATTTTATTGACCTGAGTGTAATTTTAACGAAGAGGTGATTCAGAAGTGACCAATGACCACATATCGAGTTTCACGACTTATGCCATGCCCAGACAGAGATCGAGAGAGAAGGAGAAAGTGAAAGCAAACGAGAGAGAGAGAGAGGATGAGTATTCATTAGTATGTAAATAACTCTATGCAGGAAAATGTCGAAGGCATTGAGAAAGATAGATTTCGAGAGATGGAGTGACATAACTAGCACCTTGCACTGAAATAAATCGTAATATATTATTTATCGTACTATCTTTGTACATAATTTCTTTTGATGTTTTCGCATGTATCGGTTTTTATTTCCCTCCGTCCATGAATGTATTCCCATCCCATATGTGCCCTTCGGTTCACCCACCCATTTATCCGTATGTGCTAATCTGTCGGTTTATGTATAGAACCCCGCGTTCAAATCAAACTGCCAATCTACCATAGCATGCCTGTTAATCTATTGAACCTCGCGCGTCTGTCATTTATCGAGACGCTAGCCAATGAGCACCATCGTTTCACCGTTAATGCAGCCATACTTTTAATACTTATAAGTGGCAACTGTCAGCGTCAAACACTAATCGAGAATAAAAATGAATACAATGCCAATATTTAATTACTTCAGAGGACGGCTCGACAACTATTTGTTGACATTGAACTCCGTTGTAGAGTTTAAAGGATCATATCTCAAGGTATTTGAAAAGCTTTGTTCATGGACATTCCAGGATTTAGGTATAAGGAGGATAACGGGAAATGATTTGTAATGGTGGAAAATGAGTTGTTACTGCGAATGTTTTACAGAGGAGAATCAAACACCAAAGCTCAATCAAACATCTACCATGAAAATAACGATAAAATATAAAAGAACTAGCAAGACTCTGTGATGATTGAAAAAGATAACCCCTCCTAGATTGCGATATTAATTTGTGATCTGGCTATGCAAGAAAATGTGTTGAGCATCACCTGTCAAGATGTGGCAGCAGTAATCGACTTTAGGACCTATCTGACTTATACAGGTACATCTTACTCATGACAAACATCGGGAGCCATGAACTTTCCGGTGGTATAATGATCCAACCATTTTTCCAGCGACCTTAGAAATATATTTTATAAATGTCTACTATTTAACGTCTGGAGAAAAAATCAGTTTTGTGAGCTTTTTTAAGCTCGAGATTTCTTCAACGAGACACCAATCCTTTCAAGTGAGGTAACCCTTCGATACTCTAGAATATATTCCATACCTAGCAAGCTTGTAAAGAACACCTTTGTGTCATAGCAAATCAAAGGCGTTGATTTGGCTAGAGCTAATTGTGTATATAGATTTATTGATCGTATTTGATATAAGAAATAGGACGTAATCTGTTAGGCTTGTAGGACGAACTCTATATAACTTGTCACTAAAGTAGATGGGGTTATCACATATTCAAGTAAGTAGAATTTTAATTTCAATAGGTGTGGTGACTTTCTCTACCGTTTCTAATTTGACAATGTTTTCAAATAATAGTTCAATTTCGTTTTTTATTTCATTGGTTATGTGAGTCAAATATGTGACACAGGGGTTAAAGAATATGGTGTTCAGTAAGATACTGGTTGAAGAGGTTAATATAGTTCTGTGTTTTGTTAGGCACTAACATAGACCCTTTGTATAGAGTGTACTTTTTGGATAGTCGTTTTACGTACGAGTTTAAAGTTATTATATTAGCAATGCTGGCTTATGATGTATTACTCCGCAGTGATAGTGAACCTAACATTCTTTTCAAATTCATTAATTTTAGGGGTGTGTTGGTTAATAGCTTCTTGGTCAATAGCAATATGTCGCTTAATCAAGCTTACTCTGATGTTCCGAGTATACGTTTTATTTTGTGTAGCTGCATCATATGATTTCAATTGTGTGTATATCAGCAACATGGTTTCTACTTAGACAAACATTATCGTATATCACATAATGTTTTGTTTAATTAATCGTATTTTACATTTTTTTCGATCTTTCGGATATCTCTTCGCGTATTTCTGTAAAATTGTCGGATGTAAGCACCTTAAGTGTTTAGTTTCGTTCTACTTTTTACGAGTACTTTCGACTGACTCTCCTAATGTTCTTCGGGTTGACTTTGCTTATTTATGTCTGCTGAGTTTTAGCAGTGATTCAAATCTATGACTAATTATATAAAATAGTTGCCCACTAATACTGTATGAACACACACTTATGAGAAGACCTTTATACCAGACCTTCTCAAAGGCTTTTCATACATAAAGCGCAACCGCCTGGCCTGGCCTGCCTATATACACATTTAATATAACTTTCTTTAAATTTACACAAAGGTGTGTATTCGATCTAAATAGGGTGTAATACGATTAGATCCATTCATTGAACATCATATCATCATAGTTATTCAGAAAAACATAGTATATTTCATCCGAAAGCATTTTATTAACAGATACATCTTGAAGACCATCTCGATAAAATACACGTTTTGTCATAGACACTTTCAAGATATTCACGAATTAGCTTTAACAGTGTATAACTAACCATAGTTAAGTTGAAAAATCAAAATCCATCTAATATTCATTTATACATATTTTATTTGTACATTCCATTTATTCTTTTCTTTTTAAACTACAATCAAAGGAAACCTTACTTACACTCTTTCTTGATATTAAGTGTGTATACAATGTACATAGTATCTATTTTTATTCTTTATTC
>OY744517.1:228631030-228786030 GCA_963556195.1 Sepiola atlantica
TTTTCTTTTCAAATAATATTTATACTCAATGACCTATTTCTTAACCTATGACAAATCCGCGCCCGCATCGTACCAACCACACCCTTATCACTTGAACCCTTTCTCCCCCATTTCCCCTTATCTTACCAACAGCAACCCCGGCTCGTTCAACTAACCTTATCACTTTCTTCCATCATGTTTCAATCTTCCTTCTCTCCAACCCACCACCTAATTTGGCCTCGCTTTTTAACTTAAGGTTTATTTCTTAGAATTGCTGGAATAGTTCACCACTGATGTCATTTATTTTTCTATGGCCCAGGAAGTTTTTAATACGGCCAGATATTTCATATCAATTCCATTTAAGTGCGCTCCATCTACGATTTGGACTCAACATTACACAATTGGATTTACTTCACTTTGAACACTTTCTCCATACTGCCTCTACGAAATAATTGTTCCTCTTCTTCGAAATCTCCTTTTCATTTTACACCATTTAAACAGACAATTACCATCGGGACAAACCACACATCTTTTTACACGAACTCTTTTCACTCCATTTTTAATAATATTTTTTCAAGTCGTTGAACTTTGGCTTTTACACAGCCACTTTATCTATCTGTATATCTCCTCTGATGATAGGATTTCGATCTTTGGCTTAAGGAAAGAATAATAAACATTAGTTTATTACAGAATATACCTTGCACTGAACAATCGAAGTTTTAAATAAATCTGGACATTCGTACACGTTAATCACTCTAATTTCTTGTATCTTTATAATTGCTCTATCTCGTATATTGAGCTTAAACCATTTCACTATAGGTTGTACTAAAAGTTAACTTTAATTTATATTTTACTAGCGGGGCTACCCGGCGTTGCTCGGGGTCATAAAAACATAATTGAAGAAAAATTGCG
The DNA here is from genome assembly GCA_963556195.1 of Sepiola atlantica. Taxonomy (NCBI): domain Eukaryota; kingdom Metazoa; phylum Mollusca; class Cephalopoda; order Sepiida; family Sepiolidae; genus Sepiola; species Sepiola atlantica. The sequence continues at coordinate 228,631,922 of OY744517.1, forward strand.
TGTGTAACATCTTTATATTAAAACTTCTATTTCTCTCCTTCTCTCTCTATAGCTGTCTCTTTATCTTTCTACTTTTCTCTACCCTGGTCGCTACTTTTAAATTTTGCCTTTTGCGAAAGCTGTTTCTTCCCCACCATTTCATCCTACGTTTCACAGGGCAATAGTATGACTTATTTCTATAAAAAGTACCACCACTGTCTGCGCCTTCTATATAGGTACTTATAACCGCCCCGGTGTTCATACTATATATTTTGAATCCCCTCATGATATCCTTCATCATTTTAACTCCCCTCGTTGTATTCATCATTTTCGATCTCCTCATACTATTAATCATTTTCAATCCCCTCATAATATTCTTCATCATTTTCAATCTCCTCATACTATTAATCATTTTCAATCCCCTCATAATATTCTTCATCATTTTCAATCCTCTCGTAATATTCCTCATCATTTTCAATCCGCTCATGATATTCTTAATAATTTTCAATCCTCTCATGATATTCTTCATTTTTTCAATCCTCTCATGATATTCTTCATTATTTTCAATCCCCTCATGATATTCTTCATCATTTTCAATCCCCTCATGATATTCTTCATCATTTTCAATCCTCTCATGGTATATTTCATCATTTTCGATCCCCTCATGATAGTCTTCATCATTTTTAATCCTCTCATGAGAGTCTTCATCATTTTTAATCCTCTCATGAGAGTCTTCATCATTTTTAATCCTCTCATGATAGTCTTCATCATTTTCAAACCTCTCATGATAGTCTTCATCATTTTCAATCCTCTCATGATATGCTTCATCATTTTCAATCCCCTCATGATATTATTCATCATTTTGAATCCCCTCATGGTATTCTTCATCATTTCCAATCCTGTCAGTCTATTCTTCATCATTTTAAATCCTCTCATGACATTCTTCATCATTTTCAATCCTCTCATGACATTCTTCATCATTTTCAATCCCCTCATGATAGTCTTCATCATTTTCAATCCCCTCATGAGAGTGTACATCATTTTCAATCCCCTCATTATAGTCTTCATCATTTTCAATCCCCTCATGATAGCCTTCATCATTTTCAATCCTCTCTTGATAGTCTTCATCATTTTCAATCCTCTCATGATAGTCTTTATCATAGCTCTATCTATGATGTTGAGCACTTTTCTCCCGGACAACGCTGAGTACTTTAATAATAAAGGAGGCCTCCTGAGGACTACTGAAATCACTTAGGTATCCTCTCTCCTACTGATCTGCGAAATAGTCCAAAGAGGAACGAATATGGCATTAAAATATTATCCAAACCTATCACTATAGTAGCTCTATCTAGGATATTGAGCACTTTTCTCCCGGACAACGCGGAGTATTTCAAAATCAAAGAGGCCTCCTGAGCACTACTGAAATAACTCTTATCGATTCCCCATCCTTTTCAGCGTAGATGCTGTTAAAATATTATCCAAACCTATCACTACAGTAGCTCTATCTAGGACATTGAGCACTTTTTTCCCGGACAACGCCGAGTACTTTGAAAATCAAAGAGGCCTCCTGGGGACTACTGAAATCACTTAGGTATCCTCCCTCCTTTTCATCTGCAAAATTGTCCAAAGGTGAACGAAAATGGCGTTAAAATATGTTCTAAACCTATCACTACAGTAGCTCGATCTTGGATATTGAGCACTTTTCTCCCGGATAACGCCGAGTACTTTGAAAATCGAGGAGGCTTCATGAGCACTCCTGAAAACCCTTAGGTATCCTCTCTCCTTCTGATCTGCGAAATAGTCCAAAGAGGGAACGAAGATGGCGTTAAAATATTTTCCAAACTTATCACTACAGTAGCTCTATCTAGGACATTGAGCACTTTTATCCCGGACAATGCACAGTACTTTGATAATCAAGGAGGCCTCCTGGGGACTACTGAAATCACTTAGGTATCCTCTCTTCTTCTGATCTGCGAAATAGTCCAAAGGGGAACGAAGATTGCGTTAAAATATTTTCCAAACCTATCACTACAGTAGCTCTATCTAGGATATTGAGAACTTTTCTCCCGGACAACGCCGAGTATTTAAAAATCAAAGAGGCCTCCTGGGGACTACTGAAATAACTCTTATCCATTCCCCCATCCTTTTCAGCGTAGATGCTGTTAAAATATTATCCAAACCTATCACTACAGTAGCTCTATCTAGGACATTGAGCACTTTTTTCCCGGACAACGCCAGGTACTTTGAAAATCAAAGATGCCTCCTGGGGACTACTGAAATCAGTTAGGTATCCTCCCTCCTTTTCAGCTGCAAAATTGTCCAAAGGGGAACGAAGATGGCGTTAAAATATTTTCTAAACCTATCACTACAGTAGCTCTATCTATGATATTGAGCACTTTTCTCCCGGACAACGCCGAGTACTTTGAAAATCGAGGAGGCTTAATGAGCACTCCTGAAATCCCTTAGGTATCCTCTCTCCTTCTGATCTGCGAAATAGTCCAAAGGGGAACGAAGATGCTGTTAAAATATTATCCAAACCTATCACTACAGTAGCTCTATCTAGGACATTGAGCACTTTTCTCCCGGACAATGCCGAGTACTTTGAAAATCGAGGAGGCTTCATGAACCCACATGAACTTCCTTAGGTATCCTCCCTCTTTCTGATCTGCGAAATAGTCCAAAGGGGAACGAAGATGGCGTTAAAATATTATCCAAACCTATCACTACAGTAGCTCTATCTAGGACATTTAGCACTTTTCTCCCGGACAACGCCGAGTATTTAAAAATCAAAGAGGCCTCCTGAGCACTACTAAAATAACACTTATCGATTACCCCATCCTTTTCAGCGTAGATGCTGTAAAAATATAATCCAAACCTATCACTACAGTAGCTCTATCTAGGACATTGAGCACTTTTCTCCCGGACAACGCCGAGTACTTTAAAAATCGAGGAGGCTTCATGAGCACTCCTGAAATCACTTAGGTATCCTCTCCTCTTCTGATCTGCGAAATAGTCCAAAGGGGAACGAAGATGGCGTTAAAATATTTTCCAAACCTATCACTACAGTAGCTCTATCTAGGATATTGAGCACTTTTCTCCCGGACAACGCCGAGTATTTCAAAATCAAAGAGGCCTCCTGGGGACTACTGAAATAACTCTTATCCATTCCCCCATCCTTTTCAGCGTAGATGCTGTTAAAATATTATCCAAACCTATCACTACAGTAGCTCTATCTAGGACATTGAGCACTTTTTTTCCGGACAACGCCGAGTACTTTGAAAATCAAAGAGGCTTCCTGGGGACTACTGAAATCAGGTATCCTCCTACCTTTTCATCTGCAAAATTGTCCAAAGGGAAACGAAGATGGCGTTTAAATATTTTCTAAACCTATCACTACAGTAGCTCTATCTAGGATATTGAGCACTTTTCTCCCGGACAACGCCGAGTACTTTGAACATCGAGGAGGCTTCATGAGCACTCCTGAAATCACTTAGGTATCCTCTCTCCTTCTGATCTGCGAAATAGTCCAAAGGGGAACGAAGATGGCATTAAAATATTTTCCAAACCTATCACTACAGTAGCTCTATCTAGGATATTGAGCACTTGTCTCCCGGACAACGCCGAGTATTTAAAAATCAAAGAGGCCTCCTGGGGACTACTGAAATAACTCTTATCCATTCCCTCATCCGTTTCAGCGTAGATGCTGTTAAAATATTATCCAAACCTATCATTACAGTAGCTCTATCTAGGACATTGAACACTTTTTTCCCGGACAACGCCGAGTACTTTGAAAATCAAAGAGGCCTCCTGGGGACTACTGAAATCAGGTATCCTCCTTCCTTTTCATTTGCAAAATTGTCCAAAGGGGAACGAAGATGGCGTTTAAATATTTTCTAAACCTATCACTACAGTAGCTCTATCTAGGATATTGAGAACTTTTCTCCCGGACAACGCCGAGTACTTTAAAAATCAAGGAGGCTTCATGAGCACTCCTGAAATCACTTAGGTATCCTCTCTCCATCTGATCTGCGAAATAGTCCAAAGGGGAACGAAGATGGCGTTAAAATATTTTCCAAACCCATCACTACAGTAGCTCTATCTAGGACATTGAGCACTTTTCTCCCGGACAACGCTGAGTACTTGTATAATCAAGGAGGCCTCCTAGGGACTACTGAAATCACTTACGTATCCTCTCTCCTTCTGATCTGCGAAATAGTCCAAAGGGGAACGAAGATGGCGTTAAAATATTTTTCAAACCTATCACTACAGTAGCTCTATCTAGGATATTGAGCACTTTTCTCCCAGACAACGCCGAGTAGTTCAAACTCAAAGAGGCCTCCTGAGCACTACTGAAATAACTCTTATCGATTACCCCATAATTTTCAGTGTAGATGCTGTTAAAATATTATCCAAACCTATCACTACAGTTGCTCTATCTAGGACATTGAGCACTTTTCTCCCGGACAACGCCGAGTACTTTGAAAATCGAGGAGGCGTTATGAGCACTCCTGAAATCCCTTAGGTATTCTCTCTCCTTCTGATCTGCGAAATAGTCTAAAGGGGAACGAAGATGGCGTTAAAATATTTTGCAAACCTATCACTACAGTAGCTCTATCTAGGACATTGAGCACTTTTCTCCCGGACAACACCGAGTACTTTGATAATCAAGGAGGCCTCCTGGGGACTTCTGAAATCCCTTAGGTGACCTCTCTCCTTCTGATCTGCGAAATAATCTAGAGGGGAACGAAGATGGCGTTAAAATATTTTCTAAACCTATCACTACAGTAGCTCTATCTAGGATATTGAGCACTTTTCTCCCGGACAACGCCGAGTACTTTGAAAATTGAGGAGGCTTCATGAGCACTCCTGAAATCCCTTAGGTATCCTCTCTCCTTCTGATCTGCGAAATAGTCCAAAGGGGAACGAAGATGGCGTTCAAATATTTTCCAAACCTATCACTACAGTAGCTTTATCTAGGACATTGAGCACTTTTCTCCCGGACAACGCCGAGTACTTTGATAATCAAGGAGGCCTCCTGGGCACTACTGAAATCACTTAGGTATCCTCGTTTCTTTCTGATCTGCGAAATAGTCCAAAGGGGAACGAAGATGGCGTTAAAATATTTTCCAAACCTATCACTACAGTAGCTCTATCTAGGATATTGGGCACTTTTCTCCCGGACAACGCCGAGTATTTCAAAATCAAAGAGGCCTCCTGAGCACAACTGACATAACTCTTATCGATTACCCCATACTTTTCAGCGTAGATACTGTTAAAATATTATCCAAACCTATCACTACAGTAGCTCTATCTAGGACATTGAGCACTTTTTTCCCGGACAACGCCGAGTTCTTTGAAAATCAAAGAGGCCTCCTGGGGACTACTGAAATCCGTTAGGTATCCTCCCTACTTTTCAGCTGCAAAATTGTCCAAAGGGGAACGAAGATGGCATTAAAATATTTTCTAAACCTATCACTACAGTAGCTCTATCTAGGATATTGAGCACTTTTTCCCGGACAACGCCGAGTACTTTGAAAATCGAGGAGGCTTTATAAGCACTACTGAAATCCCTTAGGTATCCTCTCTCCTTCTGATCTGCGAAATAGTCCAAAGGTGAACGAAGATGGCGTTAAAATATTTTCCAATCCTATCACTACAGTAGCTCTATCTAGGATATTGAGCACTTTTCTCACGGACAACGCCGAGTATTTCAAAATCAAAGAGGCCTCCTGGGGACTACTGAAATAACTCTTATCCATTCCCCCATCCTTTTCAGAGTAGATGCTGTTAAAATATTATCCAAACCTATCACTACAGTAGCTCTATCTATGATATTGAGCACTTTTTTCCCGGACAACGCCGAGAACTTTGAAAATCAAAGAGGCTTCCTGGGGACTACTGAAATCAGTTAGGTATCCTCCTTCCTTTTTATCTGCAAAATTGTCCAAAGGGGAACGAAGATGGCGTCAAAATATTTTCTAAACCTATCACTACAGTAGCTCTATCTAGGATATTGAGAACTTTTCTCCCGGACAACGCCGATTATTTCAAAATCAAAGAGGCCTCCTGAGCACTACTGAAATAACTCTTATCGATTACCCCATCCTTTTTAGCGTAGATGCTGTTAAAATATTATCCAAACCTATCACTACAGTAGCTCTATCTAGGACATTGAGCACTTTTCTCCCGGACAACGCCGAGTACTTTGGAAATCGAGGAGGCTTTATGAGCACTTTTGAAATCCCTTAGGTATCCTCTCTCCTTCTGATCTGCGAAATAGTCCAAAGGTGAACGAAGATGGCGTTAAAATATTTTCCAAAACCTATCACTACAGTAGCTCTATCTAGGATATTGAGCACTTTTCTCCCGGACAACGCCGAGTACTTTGATAATCAAGGAGGCCTCCTGGGGACTACTGAAATCCCTTAGGTATCCTCTCTCCTTCTGATCTGCGAAATAATCCAAAGAGGAACGAAGATGGCGTTAAAATATTTTCCAAACCTATCACTACAGTAGCTTTATCTAGGATATTGAGCACTTTTCTCCCGGACAACGCCGAGTACTTTGAAAATCGAGGAGGCTTCATGAACACCCATGAAATCCCATAGGTATCCTCTCTCATTCTTATCTGCGAAATAGTCCAAAGGGGAACGAAGATGGCGTTAAAATATTTTCCAAAACCTATCACTACAGTAGCTCTATCTAGGACATTGAGCACTTTTCTCCCGGACAACCCCGAGTACTTTGATAATCAAGGAGGCCTCCTGGGCACTACTGAAATCACTTAGGTATCCTCTCTTCTTTCTGATCTGCGAAATAGTCCAAAGGGGAACGAAGATGGCGTTAAAATATTTTCCAAACCTATCACTACAGTAGCTCTATCTAGGATATTGGGCACTTTTCTCCCGGACAACGCCGAGTATTTCAAAATCAAAGAGGCCTCCTGAGCACAACTGACATAACTCTTATCGATTACCCCATACTTTTCAGCGTAGATACTGTTAAAATATTATCCAAACCTATCACTACAGTAGCTCTATCTAGGACATTGAGCACTTTTTTCCCGGACAACGCCGAGTTCTTTGAAAATCAAAGAGGCCTCCTGGGGACTACTGAAATCCGTTAGGTATCCTCCCTACTTTTCAGCTGCGAAATTGTCCAAAGGGGAACGAAGATGGCATTAAAATATTTTCTAAACCTATCACTACAGTAGCTCTATCTAGGATATTGAGCACTTTTTCCCGGACAACGCCGAGTACTTTGAAAATCGAGGAGGCTTTATAAGCACTACTGAAATCCTTTAGGTATCCTATCTCCTTCTGATCTGCGAAATAGTCCAAAGGTGAACGAAGATGGCGTTAAAATATTTTCCAATCCTATCACTACAGTAGCTCTATCTAGGATATTGAGCACTTTTCTCACGGACAACGCCGAGTATTTCAAAATCAAAGAGGCCTCCTGGGGACTACTGAAATAACTCTTATCCATTCCCCCATCCTTTTCAGCGTAGATGCTGTTAAAATATTATCCAAACCTATCACTACAGTAGCTCTATCTATGATATTGAGCACTTTTTTCCCGGACAACGCCGAGAACTTTGAAAATCAAAGAGGCTTCCTGGGGACTACTGAAATCAGTTAGGTATCCTCCTTCCTTTTTATCTGCAAAATTGTCCAAAGGGGAACGAAGATGGCGTCAAAATATTTTCTAAACCTATCACTACAGTAGCTCTATCTAGGATATTGAGCACTTTTCTCCCGGACAACGCCGATTATTTCAAAATCAAAGAGGCCTCCTGAGCACTACTGAAATAACTCTTATCGATTACCCCATCCTTTTTAGCGTAGATGCTGTTAAAATATTATCCAAACCTATCACTACAGTAGCTCTATCTAGGACATTGAGCACTTTTCTCCCGGACAATGCCGAGTACTTTGAAAATCGAGGAGGCTTTATGAGCACTTTTGAAATCCCTTAGGTATCCTCTCTCCTTCTGATCTGCGAAATAGTCCAAAGGTGAACGAAGATGGCGTTAAAATATTTTCCAAAACCTATCACTACAGTAGCTCTATCTAGGATATTGAGCACTTTTCTCCCGGACAACGCCGAGTACTTTGATAATCAAGGAGGCCTCCTGGGGACTACTGAAATCCCTTAGGTATACTCTCTCCTTCTGATCTGCGAAATAATCCAAAGAGGAACGAAGATGGCGTTAAAATATTTTCCAAACCTATCACTACAGTAGCTCTATCTAGGATATTGAGCACTTTTCTCCCGGAAACGCCGAGTACTTTGAAAATCGAGGAGGCTTCATGAACACCCATGAAATCCCTTAGGTATCCTCTCTCTTTCTTATCTGCGAAATAGTCCAAAGGGGAACGAAGATGGCGTTAAAATATTTTCCAAAACCTATCACTACAGTAGCTCTATCTAGGACATTGAGCACTTTTCTCCCGGACAACCCCGAGTACTTTGATAATCAAGGAGGCCTCCTGGGGACAACTGAAATCACTTAGGTATCCTCTCTCCTTCTGATCTGCGAAATAGTCCAAAGGGGAACGAAGATGGCGTTAAAACATTTTCCAAACCTATCACTACAGTAGCTCTATCTAGGATATTGAGAACTTTGTTCCCGGACAACGCCGAGTATTTCAAAATCAAAGAGGCCTCCTGAGCACAACTGAAATAACACTTATCGATTACCCCATCCTTTTCAGCGTAGATACTGTTAAAATATTATCCAAACCTATCACTACAGTAGCTCTATCTAGGACATTGAGCACTTTTTTCCCGGACAACGCCGAGTTCTTTGAAAATCAAAGAGGCCTCCTGGGGACTACTGAAATCAGGTATCCTCCTTCCTTTTCATTTGCAACATTGTCCAAAGGGGAACGAAGATGGCGTTTAAATATTTTCTAAACCTATCACTAGAGTAGCTCTATCTAGGATATTGAGCACTTTTCTCCCGGACAACGCCGAGTACTTTAAAAATCAAGGAGGCTTCATGAGCACTCCTGAAATCACTTAGGTATCCTCTCTCCATCTGATCTGCGAAATAGTCCAAAGGGGAACGAAGATGGCGTTAAAATATTTTCCAAACCCATCACTACAGTAGCTCTATCTAGGACATTGAGCACTTTTCTCCCGGACAACGCTGAGTATTTCAAACTCAAAGAGGCCTCCTGAGCACTACTGAAATAACTCTTATCGATTACCCCATAATTTTCAGTGTAGATGCTGTTAAAATATTATCCAAACCTATCACTACAGTAGCTCTATCTAGGACATTGAGCACTTTTCTCCCGGACAACGCCGAGTACTTTGAAAATCGAGGAGGCTTTATGAGCACTCCTGAAATCTCTTAGGTATCCTCTCTCCTTCTGATCTGCGAAATAGTCTAAAGGGGAACGAAGATGGCGTTAAAATATTTTGCAAACCTATCACTACAGTAGCTCTATCTAGGACATTGAGCACTTTTCTCCCGGACAACGCCGAGTACTTTGATAATCAAGGAGGCCTCCTGGGGACTTCTGAAATCCCTTAGGTGACCTCTCTCCTTCTGATCTGCGAAATTATCTAGAGGGGAACGAAGATGGCGTTAAAATATTTTCTAAACCTATCACTATAGTAGCTCTATCTAGAATATTGAGCACTTTTCTCCCGGACAACGCCGAGTACTTTGAACATCGAGGAGGCTTCATGAACACCTCTGAAATCCCTTAGGTATCCTCTCTCCTTCTGATCTGCGAAATAGTCCAAAGGGGAATGAAGATGGCGTTAAAATATTTTCCAAAACCTATCACTACAGTAGCTCTATCTAGGACATTGAGCACTTTTCTCCCGGACAACGCCGAGTACTTTGATAACTAAGGAGGCCTCCTAGGGACTACTGAAATCACTTAGGTATCTTCTCTCTTTCTGATCTGCGAAATAGTCCAAAGGGGAACGAAGATGGCGTTAAAATATTTTCCAAACCTATCACTACAGTAGCTCTATCTAGGATATTGAGCACTTTTCTCCCGGACAACGCCGAGTACTTTGAAAATCGAGGAGGCTGTATAAGCACTCCTGAAATCCCTTAGGTATCCTCTCTCCTTCTGATCTGCGAAATAGTCCAAAGGGGAACGAAGATGGCGTTAAAATATTTTCCAAACCTATCACTACAGTAGCTTTATCTAGGACATTGAGCACTTTTCTCCCGGACAACGCCGAGTACTTTGATAATCAAGGAGGCCTCCTGGGCACTACTGAAATCACTTAGGTATCCTCTCTTCTTTCTGATCTGCGAAATAGTCCAAAGGGGAACGAAGATGGCGTTAAAATATTTTCCAAACCTATCACTACAGTAGCTCTATCTAGGATATTGGGCACTTTTCTCCCGGACAACGCCGAGTATTTCAAAATCAAAGAGGCCTCCTGAGCACAAATGAAATAACTCTTATCGATTACCCCATACTTTTCAGCGTAGATACTGTTAAAATATTATCCAAACCTATCACTACAGTAGCTCTATCTATGATATTGAGCACTTTTTTCCCGGACAACGCCGAGAACTTTGAAAATCAAAGAGGCTTCCTGGGGACTACTGAAATCAGTTAGGTATCCTCCTTCCTTTTTATCTGCAAAATTGTCCAAAGGGGAACGAAGATGGCGTCAAAATATTTTCTAAACCTATCACTACAGTAGCTCTATCTAGGATATTGAGCACTTTTCTCCCGGACAACGCCGAGTGCTTTGAAAATCGAGGAGGCTTCATGAGCACTCCTGAAATCACTTAGGTATCCTCACTCTTTCTGATCTGCGAAATAGTCCAAAGGGGAACGAAGATGGCGTTAAAATATTTTCCAAACCTATCACTACAGTAGCTCTATCTAGGATATTGAGCACTTTTCTCCGGGACAACGCCGAGTATTTTAAAATCAAAGAGGCCTCCTGAGCACTACTGAAATAACTCTTATCGATTACCCCATCCTTTTCAGCGTAGATGCTGTTAAAATATTATCCAAACCTATCACTACAGTAGCTCTATCTAGGACATTGAGCACTTTTCTCCCGGACAACGCCGAGTACTTTGGAAATCGAGGAGGCTTTATGAGCACTTTTGAAATCCCTTAGGTATCCTCTCTCCTTCTGATCTGCGAAATAGTCCAAAGGTGAACGAAGATGGCGTTAAAATATTTTCCAAAACCTATCACTACAGTAGCTCTATCTAGGATATTGAGCACTTTTTCCCGGACAACGCCGAGTACTTTGATAATCAAGGAGGCCTCCTGGGGACTACTGAAATCCCTTAGGTATCCTCTCTCATTCTGATCTGCGAAATAATCCAAAGAGGAACGAAGATGGCGTTAAAATATTTTCCAAACCTATCACTACAGTAGCTCTATCTAGGATATTGAGCACTTTTCTCCCGGACAACGCCGAGTACTTTGAAAATCGAGGAGGCTTCATGAACACCCATGAAATCCCTTAGGTATCCTCTCTACTTTCTATCTGCGAAATAGTCCAAAGGGGAACGAAGATGGTGTTAAAATATTTTCCAAAACCTATCACTACAGTAGCTCTATCTAGGACATTGAGCACTTTTCTCCCGGACAACGCCGAGTACTTTGATAATCAAGGAGGCCTCCTTGAGACTACTGAAATCACTGAGGTATCCTCTCTCCTTCTGATCTGCGAAATAGTCCAAAGGGGAACGAAGATGGCGTTAAAATATTTTCCAAACCTATCACTACAGTAGCTCTATCTAGGATATTGAGCACTTTTCTCCCGGACAACGCCGAGTACTTAGAAAATCAAGGAGGCTTCATGAACCCACATGAAATACCTTAGGTATCCTCTCTCCTTCTGATCTTCGAAATAGTCCAAAGCACTCCTGAAATCACTTAGGTATCCTAATAGTGCATCATGACAACGGAACCGATACGACCCTACCTCAACACTTCTCAAAAAAGGAGGAGATAATGCATGGGATGAGTGCATCATGACAACGGAACCGATACGACCCTACCTCAACACTTCTCAAAAAAGGAGGAGATAATGCATGGGATGAGTGCATCATGACAACGGAACCGATACGACCCTACCTCAACACTTCTCAAAAAAGGAGGAGATAATGCATGGGAATAGTGCATCATGACAACGGACCCGATACGACCCTACCTCAACACTTCTCAAAAAAGGAGCAGATAATGCATGGGAATAGTGAATTATGACAACGGAACCGATACGACCCTACCTCAACACTTCTAAAAAAAGGAGGAGATAATGCATGGGATGAGAGCATCATGACAACGGAACCGATACGACCCTACCTCAACATTTCTCAAAAAAGGAAGAGATAATGCATGGGATGAGGGCATCATGACAACGGAACCGATACGACCCTACCTCAACATTTCTCAAAAAAGGAGGAGGTAATGCATGGGATCAGTGCATCATGATAACGGAACCGATACTACCCTACCTCAACACTTCTCAAGAAAGGAGGAGGTAATGCTCACACCAGCGAATACCGTAACCCCCCCCCCCCCCAATTTGGCCTGAAAGGAGGAGGTAATTCCTATCATGATAACAGAACGGCCACAGGGAGGGAGGGGGGAGGAAAATATTAGCGTCTATTAATAATTATGAAAGAAAGTGTGAGAGGGAAAAAAAACTGCCACTCTCTGACGTCATGATGACCTGATATAACCGGACACAATTTAGGTCAAGACCGGGTACATCCGGCAAGGGATTATGGGACAGGTGCGGATGTGATTGAGCAACCCTTGTTTCACTACACACTCTTAACGTAGGATTCCTATGTTGTTATTGATGCATCCGGACAGAAGTTATTGGATGATCTGATAGAACCGGACAGAATTTAGGGCAAGACCGGGTACATCCGGCAAGGGATTATGGGATGTTTACAATGACTCTGCATTTTTATCGGATTAGTACATAAATACATTAGATTATTTCGAATTTAGTACATATTAACGTTGCAATTTCGTGTAAAATACGAAAAAAACTGCTACCTTTTGTCGGAAAGTGGTCCGGTTGACTGTCAGCGAGTGAATCGTTATTTGCGATTTTGAGATATTATGATCCCAGGATATGTACGGTGCTGAAGATATAAACTTTTTGACATGTCGTCGGGTAGTTTTTGAGGAGAAGCTTCACATACAGACATACATACATACATACATACATACATACATACATACATATAGACAAGTGCCCTTTATATAAGAGATTATATATATATATATATATATATATATATATATATATATATAAACTTACACGTACACATGACTATATACGCCTTGTTCTCCTGTTGAGCTCTGCCATCAAGTTATATCGCCTGCTGCCTCTTAGCGTAATGCAAAACTCGGTGTAAATAAACAAATAGAACACTGGAACGTTGCGGTCAACGCTTATATGAAGACATTGTAGATCTCATTTATGAGCGTTTTTCCTATTGGTAAGAGCTGTCGACTAACAACTAAATAGAATAGTGCTCGTCTCGCTACGAAGGTTAGTGGGAGAGAAACCTAACAGTGCTCGATTAAAAGAGTTAATATTTTTAAAAGCGTAATACTTATTTATATTTATTTTTATATAAGACTAGCGGGGCTACCCGGCGTTGCTCGGGGTCATAAAAACATAATTGAAGAAAAATTGCGTGTGTAACATCTTTATATTAAAACTTCTATTTCTCTCCTTCTCTCTCTATAGCTGTCTCTTTATCTTTCTACTTTTCTCTACCCTGATCGCTACTTTTAAATTTTGCCTTTTGCGAAAGCTGTTTCTTCCCCACCATTTCATCCTACGTTTCACAGGGCAATAGTATGACTTATTTCTATAAAAATTACCACCACTGTCTGCGCCTTCTATATAGGTACTTATAACCGCCCCGGTGTTCATACTATATATTTTGAATCCCCTCATGATATCCTTCATCATTTTAACTCCCCTCGTTGTATTCATCATATTCGATCTCCTCATACTATTAATCATTTTCAATCCCCTCATAATATTCTTCATCATTTTCAATCTCCTCATACTATTAATCATTTTCAATCCCCTCATAATATTCTTCATCATTTTCAATCCTCTCGTAATATTCCTCATCATTTTCAATCCGCTCATGATATTCTTAATAATTTTCAATCCTCTCATGATATTCTTCATTTTTTCAATCCTCTCATGATATTCTTCATTATTTTCAATCCCCTCATGATATTCTTCATCATTTTCAATCCCCTCATGATATTCTTCATCATTTTCAATCCTCTCATGGTATATTTCATCATTTTCGATCCCCTCATGATATTCTTCTCATTTTCAATCCCCTCATGATATTATTCATCATTTTCAATCCTCTCATGGTATTCTTCATCATTTCCAATCCTGTCAGTCTATTCTTCATAATTTTCAATGCTGTCATGACATTCTTCATCATTTTCAATCCTCTCATGACATTCTTCATCATTTTAAATCCCCTCATGATAGTCTTCATCATTTTCAATTCCCTCATGATAGTCTTCATCATTTTCAGTCCTCTCATGATAGTCTTCATCATTTTCAATCCTCTCATGTCAGTCTTCATCATTTTCAATCCTCTCATGATAGTTTAAATCATTTTTAATCCTCTCATGATAGTCTTCATCATTTTTAATCCTCTGAGGATAGTCTTCATCATTTTTAATCCTCTCATGATAGTCTTCATCATTTTCAATCCTCTCAAGATATTCTTCATCATTTTCAATCCCCTCATGATATTATTCATCATTTTAAATCCCCTCATGGTATTCTTCATCATTTCCAATCCTGTCAGTCTATTCTTCATCATTTTCAATCCTCTCATGACATTCTTCATCATTTTCAATCCTCTCATGACATTCTTCATCATTTTCAATCCCCTTATGATAGTCTTCATCATTTTCAATCCCCTCATGATAGTCTCCATCATTTTCAATCCCCTCATGATAGTGTACATCATTTTCAATCCCCTCATTATAGTCTTCATCATTTTCAATCCCCTCATGATAGTCTTCATAATTTTCAATCCTCTCATGATAGTCTTCATCATTTTCAATCCTCTCATGATAGTCTTTATCATAGCTCTATCTAAGATATTGAGCACTTTTCTCCCGGACAACGCCGAGTACTTTGAAAATCAAGGAGGCCTCATGAGCACTACTGAAATCACTTAGGTATCCTCTCTCCTTCTGATCTGCGAAATAGTCCAAAGGGGAAAAAGATGGCGTTAAAATATTTTCCAAACCTATCACTACAGTAGCTCTATCTAGGACATTGAGCACTTTTCTCCCGGACAACGCCGAGTACTTTAATAATAAAGGAAGCCTCCTGAGGACTACTGAAATCCCTTAGGTATCCTCTCTCCTACTGATCTGCGAAATAGTCCAAAGGGGAACGAATATGGCGTTAAAATATTATTCAAACCTATCACTACAGTAGCTCTATATAGGACATTGAGCACTTTTTTTCCCGGACAACGCCGAGTACTTTGAAAATCAAAGAGGCCTCCTGGGGACTACTGAAATCACTTAGGTATCCTCCCTCCTTTTCATCTGCAAAATTGTCCAAAGGGGAACGAAGATGGCGTTAAAATATTTTCTAAACCTATCACTACAGTAGCTCTATCTAGGATATTGAGCACTTTTCCACCGGACAACGCCGAGTACTTTGAAAATCTAGGAGGCTTCGTGAGCACTACTGAAATCACTTAGGTAACCTTTCTCCTACTGATTTGCGAAATAGTCCAATAGGGAACGAAGATGGCGTTAAAATATTTTCCAAACCTATCACTACAGTAGCTCTATCTAGGATATTGAGCACTTTTCTCCCGGAAAACGCCGAGTATTTAAAAATCAAAGAGGCCTCCTGAGCACTACTGAAATAACTCTTATCGATTCCCCATCCTTTTCAGCGTAGATGCTGTTAAAATATTATCCAAACCTATCACTACAGTAGCTCTATCTAGGACATTGAGCACTTTTCTCCCGGACAACGCCGAGTACTTTGAAAATCGAGGAGGCTTTATGAGCACTCCTGAAATCCCTTAGGTATCCTCTCTCCTTCCGATCTGCGAAATAGTCCAAAGGGGAACGAAGATGGCGTTAAAATATTTTCCAAACCTATCACTACAGTAGCTCTATCTAGGACATTGAGCACTTTTCTCCCGGACAACGCCGAGTACTTTGATAATCAAGGAGGTTTCCTGGGGAAAACTGAAATCCCTTAGGTATCCTCTCTCCTTCTGATCTGCGAAATAATCCAAAGGGGAACGAAGATGGCGTTAAAATATTTTCCAAACCTATCACTACAGTAGCTCTATCTAGGATATTGAGCACTTTTCTCCCGGACAACGCCGAGTACTTTGAAAATCGAGGAGGCTTCATGAACACCCATGAAATCCCTGAGGTATCCTCTCCCCATTCTGATCTGCGAAATAGTCCAAAGGGGAATGAAGATGGCGTTAAAATATTTTCCAAACCTATCACTACAGTAGCTCTATCTAGGATATTGAGCACTTTTCTCCCGGACAACGCCGAGTATTTCAAAATCAAAGAGGCCTCCTGAGCACTACTGAAATAACTCTTATCGATTACCCAATCCTTTTCAGCGTAGATACTGTTAAAATATTATCCAAACCTATCACTACAGTAGCTCTATCTAGGACATTGAGCACTTTTTTCCCGGACAACGCCGAGTACTTTGAAAAACAAAGAGGCCTCCTAGGGACTACTGAAATCAGTTAGGTATCCTCCCTCCTTTTCAGCTGCAAAATTGTCCAAAGGGGAACGAAGATGGCGTTAAAATATTTTCTAAACCTATCACTACAGTAGCTCTATCTAGTATATTGAGCACTTTTCTCCCGGACAACGCCGAGTACTTTGAAAATCGAGGAGGCTTTATGAGCACTCCTGAAATCCCTTAGGTATCCTCTCTTCTTTCTGATCTGCGAAATAGTCCAAAGGTGAACGAAGATGGCGTTAAAATATTTTCCAAACCTTTCACTACAGTAGCTCTATCTAGGATATTGAGCACTTTTCTCCTGGACAACGCCGAGTACTTTGAAAATCGAGGAGGCTTCATGAACACCCATGAAATCCCTTAGGTATCCTCTCTTCTTCTGATCTACGAAATAGTCCAAAGGGGAGTGAAGATGGCGTTGAAATATTTTCCAAAACCTATCACTACAGTAGCTCTATCTAGGACATTGAGCACTTTTCTCCCGGACAACGCCGAGTACTTTGATAATCAAGGAGGCCTCCTGGGGACTACTGAAATCACTTAGGTATACTCTCTCCTTCTGATCTACGAAATAGTCCAAAGGGGAACGAAGATGGCGTTAAAATATTTTCCAAACCTATCACTACAGTAGCTCTATCTAGGATATTGAGCACTTTTCTCCCGGACAACGCCGAGTATTTCAAAATCAAAAAGGCCTACTGAGCACTACTGAAATAACTCTTATCGATTCCCCATCTTTTTCAGCGTAGATGCTGTTAAAATATTATCCAAACCTATCACTACAGTAGCTCTATCTAGGACATTGTGCACTTTTTTCCCGGACAACGCCGAGTACTTTGAAAATCAAAGAGGCCTCCTGGGGACTACTGAAATCAGTTAGGTATCCTCCCTCCTTTTCATCTGCAAAATTGTCCAAAGGGGAACGAAGATGGCGTTAAAATATTTTCTAAACCTATCACTACAGTAGCTCTATCTAGGATATTGAGCACTTTTCTCCCGGACAACGCCGAGTACTTTGAAAATCGAGGAGGCTTCATGAGCACTCCTGAAATCCCTTAGGTATCCTCTCTCCTTCTGATCTGCGAAATAGTCCAAAGGAGAACGAAGATGGCGTTAAAATATTTTCCAAACCTATCACTACAGTAGCTCTATCTAGGACATTGAGCACTTTTCTCCCGGACAACGCCGAGTACTTTGATAATCAAGGAGGCCTCCTGGGGACTACTGAAATCACTTAGGTATCCTCTCTCCTTCTGATCTGCGAAATAGTCCAAAGGGGAACGAGGATGGCGTTAAAATATTTTCCAAACCTATCACTACAGTAGCTCTATCTAGGATATTGAGCACTTTTCTCCCGGACAACGCCGAGTACTTTGAAAATCGAGGAGGCTTCATGAGCACTCCTGAAATCCCTTAGGTATCCTCTCTCCTTCTGATCTGCGAAATAGTCCAAAGGGGAACGAATATGGCGTTAAAATATGTTCCAAACCTATCACTACAGTAGCTCTATCTAGGACATTGAGCACTTTTCTCCCGGACAACGCCGAGTACTTTGATAATCAAGGAGGCTTCATGAACACCCATGAAATCCCTTAGGTATCCTCCTCCCATTCTGATCTGCGAAATAGTCCAAAGGGGAACGAAGATGGCGTTAAAATATTTTCCAAACCTATCACTACAGTAGCTCTATCTAGGACATTGAGCACTTTTCTCCCGGACAACGCCGAGTACTTTGATAATCTAGGAGGCCTCCTGGGGACTACTGAAATAACTTCGGTATCCTCTCTCCTTCTGATCTGCGAAATAATCCAAAGGGGAACGAAGATGGCGTTAAAATATTTTCCAAACCTATCACTACAGTAGCTCTATCTAGGATATTGAGCACTTTTCTTCCGGACAACGCCGAGTACTTTGAAAATCGAGGAGGCTTCATGAACACCCATGAAATCCCTTAGGTATCCTCTCCCCATTCTGATCTTCGAAATAGTCCAAAGGGGAACGAAGATGGCGTTAAAATATTTTCCAAAACCTATCACTACAGTAGCTCTATCTAGGACATTGAGCACTTTTCTCCCGGACAACGCCGAGTACTTTTATAATCAAGGAGGCCTCCTGGGGACTACGGAAATCACTTAGGTATCCTCTCTCCTTCTGATCTGCGAAATAGTCCAAAGGGGAACGAAGATGGCGTTAAAATATTTTCCAAACCTATCACTACAGTAGCTCTATCTAGGATATTGAGCACTTTTCTCCCGAACAACGCCGAGTATTTCAAAATCAAAGAGGCCTCCTGAGCACTACTGAAATAACTCTTATCGATTACCCAATCTTTTTCAGCGTAGATACTGTTAAAATATTATCCAAACCTATCACTACAGTAGCTCTATCTAGGACATTGAGCACTTTTTTCCCGGACAACGCCGAGTACTTTGAAAAACCAAGAGGCCTCCTAGGGACTACTGAAATCAGTTAGGTATCCTCCCTCCTTTTCAGCTGCAAAATTGTCCAAAGGGGAACGAAGATGGCGTTAAAATATTTTCTAAACCTATCACTACAGTAGCTCTATCTAGGATATTGAGCACTTTTCTCCCGGACAACGCCGAGTACTTTGAAAATCGAGGAGGCTTTATGAGCACTCCTGAAATCCCTTAGGTATCCTCTCTTCTTTCTGATCTGCGAAATAGTCCAAAGGTGAACGAAGATGGCGTTAAAATATTTTCCAAACCTATCACTACAGTAGCTCTATCTAGGATATTGAGCACTTTTCTCCCGGACAACGCCGAGTACTTTGAAAATCAAGGAGGCTTCATGAACACCCATGAAATCCCTTAGGTATCCTCTCTTCTTCTGATCTGCGAAATAGTCCAAAGGGGAGTGAAGATGGCGTTAAAATATTTTCCAAAACCTATCACTACAGTAGCTCGATCTAGGACATTGAGCATTTTTCTCCCGGACAACGCCGAGTACTTTGATAATCAAGGAGGCCTCCTGGGGACTACTGAAATCACTTAGGTATCCTCTCTCCTTCTGATCTACGAAATAGTCCAAAGGGGAACGAAGATGGCGTTAAAATATTTTCCAAACCTATCACTACAGTAGCTCTATCTAGGATATTGAGCACTTTTCTCCCGGACAACGCCGAGTATTTCAAAATCAATGAGGCCTACTGAGCACTACTGAAATAACTCTTATCGATTCCCCATCTTTTTCAGCGTAGATGCTGTTAAAATATTATCCAAACCTATCACTACAGTAGCTCTATCTAGGACATTGAGCACTTTTTTCCCGGACAACGCCGAGTACTTTGAAAATCAAAGAGGCCTCCTGAGCACTACTGAAATAAATTTTATCGATTACCCAATACTTTTCAGCGTAGATACTGTTAAAATATTATCCAAACCTATCACTACAGTAGCTCTATCTAGGACATTGAGCACTTTTTTCCCGGACAACGCCGAGTACTTTGAAAATACAGGAGGCCTCCTGGGGACTACTGAAATCAGTTAGGTATCCTCCCTCCTTTTCAGCTGCAAAATTGTCCAAAGGGGAAACGAAGATGGCGTTAAAATATTTTCTAAACCTATCACTACAGTAGCTCTATCTAGGATATTGAGCACTTTTCTCCCGGACAACGCCGAGTACTTTGAAAATCGAGGAGGCTTTATGAGCACTCTTGAAATCCCTTAGGTATCCTCTCTCCTTCTGATCTGCGAAATTGTCCAAAGGGGAACGAAGATGGCGTTAAAATATTTTCCAAACCTATCACTACAGTAGCTCTATCTAGGACATTGAGCACTTTTCTCCCGGACAACGCAGAGTACTTTGATAATCAAGGAGGCCTCATGGGGACTACTGAAATCACTTCGGTATCCTCTCTCCTTCTGATGTGCGAAATAGTCCAAAGGTGAATGAAGATGGCGTTAAAATATTTTCTAAACCTATCACTACAGTAGCTCTATCTAGGATATTGAGCACTTTTCTCCCGGACAACGCCGAGTACTTTGAAAATCGAGGAGGCTTCATGAGCACTACTGAAATCCCTTAGGTATCCTTTCTCCTTCTGATCTGCCAAATAGTCCTGAGGCGCTCACACCGGCGAATGCCGACATTCCCCCTCCCCAGATTTCGCCTGAGGCGCTCATACCGACGAATGCCGACATTCCCCCTCCCCGGATTTCGCCTGAGGCGCTCACACTTCAACACTGCTCAAAAAAGGAGTAGATAATGGATGGGATGAGGGCATCATGACAACGGAACCGATACGACCCTACCTCAATACTTCTCAAAAAAGGAGGAGATAATGCATGGGATTATGGCATCATGACAACGGAACCGATACGACCCTACCTCAACACTTCTCAAAAAAGGAGGAGATAATGCATGGGAATAGTGCATCATGACAACGGAACCGATACGACCCTACCTCAACACTTCTCAAAAAAGGAGGAGGTAATTCATGGGATGAGCACATCATGACAACGGAACCGATACTATTCTACATCTACCCTTCTCAAAAAAGGAGGAGGTAATGCATGGGATCAGTGCATCATGACAACGGAACCGATACTACCCTACCTCTACACTTCTCAAAAAAGGAGGAGGTAATGCTCACACCGGCGAATACCGTAACCCCCCCCCCCAATTTGGCCTGAAAGGAGGAGGTAATTCCTATCATGATAACAGAACGGCCACAGGGAGGGAGGGGGGAGGAATATTCGCGTCTATTAATAATTAGGAAAGAAAGTGTGAGAGGGAAAAATGACAGAAAGGAAAACTGCCACTCTCTGACGTCATGATGACCTGATATAACCGGACACAATTTAGGGCAAGACCGGGTACATCCGGCAAGGGATTATGGGACAAGTGCGGATGTGATTGAGCAACCCTTGTTTCACTACACACTCTTAACGTAGGATTCCTATGTTGTTATTGATGCATCCGGACAGAAGTTATTGGATGATCTGATAGAACCGGACACAATTTAGGGCAAGACCGGGTACATCCGGCAAGGGATTATGGGATGTTTACAATGACTCTGCATTTTTATCGGATTAGTACATAAATACATTAGATTATTTCAAATTTAGTACATAATAACGTTGAAAAAGTCGAATAAAATACGAAAAAACTGCTACCTTTTGTCGGAAAGTGGTCCGGTTGACTGTCAGCGAGTGAATCGTTATTTGTGATTTTGAGATATTATGATCCCAGGATATGTACGGTGCTGAAGATATACACTTTTTGACATGTCGCCGCTTAGTTTTTGAGGAGAAGCTTCACATACAGACATACATACATACAGACAACTGCCCTTTATATAAGAGATGAAGACAATATTGATACTATCGTTTTCAAATTCAACCAAATGGAAGAATATAGTTGATCCCTTATGCTGGACAAATTTAAGCCTCTGTTTATGTCACATCATTGGAAAATGACGTCCCTCACGCTGTGTTAATTCTTACATCTATTAATCTTCACTATTTTCTTTCTTTCATTGGCCTTTCCTTCTTCTTTGTTTATTTAGGTCATGTGATCTGTGAATCTTCTTTACTCATTTCCTGCATCGTGTATATTTTTATTTAAAAATCTGAAACGTCAAACGGACAAACATTAAACACTTCCAGAAAACCAACATTAAAACCAAACATTAAAAAAAGCTCAAAAGAATACAACCCTGAAAAAAATGGAAAAACTATAATTTGGTATTAATAATCGGTGTAAATATCTCCGCTATTATGAAATCATTACTTTATAACAATGAACGAAAACAAAGCACAATCATCGTTTATTTATTAGATTAAAATTGCATAGTCAGATGGAGACGATTTCTCAAATAACCATCGGGCTTGAATAAGGAATCGAAATATTATGTTATGAATTTTAAGAGAATAGTAAACAAATCATATCAAAAAATCTATTTTTTTAATTATAAATATTAAAAAATGATAATAACATTTCAGGAAATTAAATTAATTTTAAAAAATCAAAAGTAATTAAGTATTAAAGAAAAACGAAACATTAAAAATATTTAATCCATAAAAAAATGTAATTCATAAAAAATAAATTAAGAATATATCTATATGTATCATATGTAGTATTTTTTTAGTTTTAATTTTACATGATTTGTATGAATTAACATTTTAATAAATGTGAATTAACCTGAATGTTAGTTAGCAATATTCGAAAGCAGAACACAAGAGAGGTCAGTGGATAATTAAATTAATATATATATATATATATATATATATATATATATATATATATATATATATATATATATATATATATATATATATATATATATATATATATGTATATAAATATATATATACATATATATATATATATATGTATATACATATATATATATATGTAAATATATATATATATATATATATATATATATACATATGTAAATATATATATATATATATATACATATGTAAATATATATACATATATATATACATATATATATATATAAATATATATATATACATATATATATGTAAATATATATATATATACATATATATATATATATAAATATATATATATACATATATATATGTAAATATATCCATTCATATATATATATGTAAATATATATATATATACATATATATATATGTAAATATATATATATATACATATATATATATATGTAAATATATATATATATACATATGCATATATATATGTAAATATATATATACATATATATACATGTAAATATATATATATATATATATATATATATATATATATATATATATATATATGTATATATAATGTTGCACATGATCTGGAGACATAACATAAGTAAAGGACAAATTATTCCCAACTAGCATTAAGGTAAAATGCTATTTTGTACTATAAATAATTGAATTCGTTCAAGTGTATTGCAAACAAAAAAGCAAAAATGTGACATCTATAAAAAGTGATACATTCTAGAACTAGCGCAAATTAAGGCGTCAGCCTCTAGTATTCTGATCCCGAATCTTGCTAGGTTCAGCCACGCTGGTGAGTCGGACACGACGAAACACCTCTCCGTGGATAATTGAATTGAGAATATATATATATATATATATATATATATATATACATATAATTAATTATATATACATATATATATATAATTAATTATATATATATATACATGTTTAATTAACAGAATAATTGTATATATATATATATATACATATATGTATATATATGTATTATTATATATATATATATATGTATATATATATATACTAATTACATAAAAATATAATAATTAAATATATACATACATATATAATTACAAAGTTTGATTATTAAATGACTATATATGTAGAGAGAGAGAGATAGAGATAGGGAGAGGCACAGAAGTAATAGAGAAGGTAAGAAAATGCCACTGGTGTAGGCCAGTGAAATGCTGGTATGATCGTATCGCATGTTTAACTTTATTTATTTATTTGATTGAACAGTTTATAAAAACAAACGACAGTAAAAGTTACAATCCACGTTGAGAGATCACGGGCAACGTAATCTAAATTCAAATATTTGCGATGACGTTTATTTATAAAAATCTCACCTACAAAAGCACAAAAATAGAATAATAGATAAGAACAGCATAATTATGTTTGCATCCATATTTGGCACGTTGCTTCTCTGTTAACGTTAGGTGACACGATGCACACAGGTCATTTCAAATGAGCCACCAGCCATCACCTGTCAAAATACATTTTATTATGAAATAAATAAGAAAACAGTGTGTAAGAACTGGAATTTATCAGCGTCGGGGCGTGAAGAGTGTAAATTTACTAGCAAGAACTATTGTGTTGATTTTAGATGAGGAAATTAATGTATACATACTCACCGAAGAAGAATACCCTTGTCTAAAGAATAATATGGCGCCACACGTAGTTTTGCTTCTTATACAACATCACCATATCATCAGTTGGAAATGGGGCTACTAGGGAAGAGAGAGACCGAGCCCTACTAGTTATATATAAAGAAAGAAATAGGCACAAGCAGATAGAATACCAGATAAATAGATTGAGAGAGAAAGTAAAGTAAGTATGCATGCATACATGAACGGTAGGAGAACAGAGTCGAAATAACGCATGCGCAAGTTGGCATTGTGGTAGAGTAGGGGATATGCATATACCCGGATGGGCTCTAGAAGAAGATGGTTGATCACCGGGTATGTAGTAAGTAAACAAATAGAGGTATGGTAGGTAATACGAATTGTGTGCGAGAGAAGGATGTAAGCATATTAGTAGGAAAAATGTTAATGATATGAGGTTCTGAAGTTTGTAATAAGGCAATGTTTACTTAATAATTACGTGTGAATTAATAATGACTCTTCTGGAAATGATCCATCATATTTGATTGCTAAAAACAACGTTATATAGCACGCAATCAATCTTATAAATAGTAACATAACATTTCGCGATAATCTGGTTATATAAATACAGTCATGTGACTGGATTTAAGTATTTAAAATTGCACGTCTTTATATAATTGGAAACTGGCAAAATACATCGGACTGGAATTGTCGATAAATGCAGATACAAAATACCATAATCAGCTTGTTGAATCGATGTCTTTATGGGTTTCCATCTTTCTTCTCTTATCTTACATCTATCATGGACACTCAGCGAACACAAGAGAACCTTGAAACAAGGTTGGGGTAAAAGAAACAGTGTCAATCGAATACTTAGCAAAAGGTGTCATATATTGATCATGTGACACTTGTTTCATGACCTATTTTTGTATCCTTCTTCGTTCTGCATATATGTTTAACCAACATACATTTTAAACAATGTTCTATCCTGAAAGGATTTCTATTCAGATAATATTGATAATTCTATGCCTTTTGTTTGCTTCTGTATCCTATTATTTCGCATGAATTAAGTGATAGATACAAATAAATATAAACGTACAACCAAATATATATGTATGGTTATATATATATATATATTCATATATATATATATATATATATATATATATATATATATATATATATATATACATGTCTATATATATATATATGTATATACATATATACATATCTATATGTATATATAGATATGTATATATATACATTTCTATATATATACATATATATACATATCTATATATATATAATATATACATATCTATATATATATAATATATACATATCTATATATATATATATATATATATATATATATATATGCACGAAGAGAGTAATAGAGAAAAAGGAAGAGAAATAATAACATACCGCCAAATATATATATATATATATATATATATATATATATAAATATATAGGGTGATTCATGAGTCACTTTACTAAGCTATTTAAAATGTTTACTATATGAAGCACAAACATACAATGAACTTCTGATAATTGTTACTCTCTAATTACTGCTGTTTGTTATTTTAAATTTGTTCGTCTATATATGTGTTTCTATATATATTTATTTAATAATCAATCTAATATGCTACAAAGAGTCGTAAATGCCTTGCAAAAAAGAATGGAGCTATGTATTAAGAACGAAGGTGACATCTTGATAAGTTGCTCTAATTTTAAACTCCCATAAATGATTTTGTTGAATATCGTTTCTGTTTTCTATTACCGTATTTTTTAACTTAAGAATTTCAAAAATAAATAGCTAAGTGCCTTATGAACCACCATGTATATATATATATATATATATATATATACCACATAAAATATTATAAGGAGATATAATTTTGATGTATCAGTTTTCAGTATTTACTTCAACAGTGCTCGATACGTAAGTAGAGCTAGGTAGTAAGCAATGAACATATATATGGCAATTAAGCTACACATACATAGCTTAATTGCCATATATATTTTGTTTGCTATATATATATATATATATATATATATATATATATATATATATATATATATATATAATTGAGTTCAAATATTAACAAAATGAACAAAACCGATACTTTTCAAAACTGTTCAATATACATTAGAGCATTTTATAACAAAATAAACATAGTTTGAGTATCCGACAATTGTTTCAGTATATTCCTGAAGAGGTGCACAAGATAGTCTGAAACAATTATCGGATAATCAAACTATGTTTATTTGTACACACACACACACACACACACACATATATATATATATATATATATATATATATATATATATATATATATATATATATACAGTTTCGTCCAAAATTAAGGAACAAATATGAACTCTTCTGAATCTAAATAACATTATATATTTATTTTTGTGAAAATTTCACTGAATATACACATTATGTAGTTGGACTTTTACCAGGATTTTCAGATGAATTAAAATAATATTATTGAAGTTATTCACCATTTTACACATTGCAAGTTTCCAAAATTAAGGAACATTGAGGAGAAATAATTGTTTAAAGTTTAAACAGTATTTATTTTTGTATAAAAGAATGAAAATAAATATTCTAAACTTTAATTATCATCACTGTTACACGTCACGCAATATCAATCATGTCAAAAAGAAATTAAACTTATTTAAGCGACAAAGCAAAAATCATCAAATTAAGAAAGGAAAAGTTGAAAATAGAAGTAATCGGTAAACGTGTGAAACGTTCAAAAAGTCTTGAAAGCCGAGTGCTGAAACGGTATAAATAAACTTGAAGGTTAAGTAACACAAAAAAATCTGGTAGACTAAGAAAGACAACGGCAAAAGAGGACAGCGTTATACAACGCCTAGTGTTAAAAGACCGTTTCCTTACAGCTGGCAAAATTTCTAAACAAATGGAAGGTGCCACGAATGTTTCAAAACAAACTGTCCAGAAGGTTGCACGAAATAGGAGTCTTTGCAAGATCTCGTCGGGTAAAGCCGCTAATAAGTAAAAAAACAAAGCAGCTAGATTGGCGTTCGCACAAAAGCATGTTATATGGTCAGAAGAAAATTGGAAAAACGTTTATTTTAGTGACGAATCGAAATTTAATGTATATGGTACTGATGGAAAACAATTTGTAAAAAGAAAAGGCGACAGTTCAGATCCTAGCTGCATAAAAAAACACTGTTAAATTTGATGGAGGCAGCGTTATGGTTTTCGGCATGATATCATGGCAGCGTACATCACCACTGGTACGCTTACCTACTAGAGTAAATGCCACTGAATACAAGACGGTATCTGTTGCCAATGTTGCACAATTCTGGTATCGAAAAGCCTGTTTTTATGCAGCATAATGCTCCCTGCCATAATGCAATGATGGGCATGAATTGTCTGGCTGATCAAGAAGTAGTGGTAATGGACTGACCTGCTCAGAGTCCTGACACGAACCCTATAAAAAAGTTATGGAACACTCTAAGACAAAATGTTATGGCAAAGAATTCAGAAAACATCGAACACATCTATGCTGAAAGTGAAAGATGAATGGGCTAAGATAACTGTGCCCCAATGTCAAGATTTAGTGAAATCATGCAGTCGTAGATGCGCATCAGTTATTGAAAACAAAGGTTAACGTACCAAATATAACATCTATTTTGCCTACTTATGTTATTTAGTTAAAAATGATATGTGGTTCCTTAATTTTGGACACTTGAAATCTGTAAAATGGTGGATAACTTTAATAATATTATTTAAATTTATCTGAAAATCTCTCCCTCTCTCTTCCTCTCTCTCTATCTATATCTCGTTCTCTATCTATCTCTCTATATATCTATCGATATGGACGCTAACGATGAAATACTTTTTAGAAAAATGATGTTTAATGAGTTCACATTGCGTTGACATTCTAAATAAAATACCCAATCGGACGTCAATACAAAATAAACATAGGAGAAATATGATATATATATTAGCCTGATAAAAAGAAACAGTAATATTCTTTACGTTTTTCAGGGTGTCACACGTACTCGCCTAAATATTAGAATGTTTATTGGGGGGACGTATATAATAGGCCTCATCTAAAGTAATACTTGTTAAGCCGTCGTTTAATCTGTCACACTTGGGCGTTTTTCTAATTATACTGTTTTAAATACTGCACACTAAAGCTTAACGCGTTTTCGTTATCACTATTTGATCTCCATTCGCCTGTAAGGCTCAAGTTTGAAATGGGCTTTGCATTGCTCACCACGCAAGTTCAATAGACGTAATGTTATATTTCTATTATTATATATTTCTATCATTATCACAGAGCTTTAACACTATAACACTAGAATATGCGAACATAGAAAAATTAAAAACTAAACATGGCGAAACTATGATAGAACGAAACAGCAATCTTAGTATCCATTAAGGAAAATACATTTTTACATGGTATATGAAACAAGAAGCCTCCATCCGAGACACACATAGGCCAGACGCTTCTTTTAGGGTTGTTTTAGATTAACATCGTGAAGTCTGTACTGAGGCTGAGCAATCATAAACAACACATAATTCAATATTTGCGGCATGAAATGTATTGAGTTTCTCGGATAGCGTAGGGGCACGGGCCAACTTGTAGCCAATAAAAATAGACTTCAAATAAATTATATGTACATTAAAAATATTTAAACAAAACCTTGAATTATATTCCATCATATACTATCTATCTATCTATCTATCTATCTATCTATCTATCTATCTATCTATCAATCAATCTCTCTCTCTTTATATATATATATATATATATATATATATATATATATATGTATGTATATATACGTGAATTAAAAAAAAGATTGAGCGAACACAAAAGGGGCATAAAAAACAATAACTCTCTCAGTGCACTTCTCTCACATGCATTAGAGCACAATCATGCTTTCAAATTTGAATAGGCAAATACACCAAATACATTCACAAGAATACACGGCGAAGACTACTAGAAACCGCACTAATCACAGCCTCCAACACCATCAGCCAACGAAATGGCTTCTCTAAGCTATCCCAATTAATAAGCAAAATCATCCTGACCAAACAAAATAAGACCCTAGATAATGGCTACCCTCTCTTTCTGTTCGCTCTCAATTGTACTTGCATACGAGTCCCCGCATACACACCCACGCACAACTCCCACATACATTTTTATGCACCACGAATCCAAACCACTTAACTACAGATAACAGCCTCATCAGTGAACACAATGCAGATACCCTCACAAATATTTAGATATTTAAACCCCTTTTACCCTAAATTAAATTTCAAACCATCAATACTGCCTGCACAAAACAACATTTCACCTATTTCTCACAAAAATTGATATCACTTATCTCCTTCTCTTTCTTTTCATTTTTTCCTTCCTCTCATTGTCATGTTTTCAGCACATTTCAACACTTTCCTTCTAACTTACTTATATCCACACATTCTTGGCATAGCCAACTGGTCAAATACTCCTACTCTCCAAAAATGTCACACCTAACACCAACAACATCTCCCCTTTCCCCCTAACCCATTTCACCCTTTCGACTACTTCTTTCACACTCTTATCCACGCACTCCTCCCACTTTCAAATCACCTTCATTTCTTCAAATCTTTTCTAAAACTATAACACTACCTACACACCAATATTATAGGACCTACCCCCTTCTTTGCCCACCCCTCATCTTTTTCACTCACAGCTATCCAGATTAATTTCATTCACTCCTACACCTCCACTTTTTGACTCACAGCCCTCCAAATTAATGTCATTCCCTGCCACGGACTTCTCTCAGCCCGGACCCTGGTCCTGCTCTCCCAGTAATTGCTACTACTTCTTCTCATTAACCCAGCATGTCAACCCGATATTTTCATGACGTTTTCTTAAAATTATCATCCTGAGGAACTCTAATGAATAAAAACGAAACGTTGATGAATACATAAAAAACGACATCTTTTGGTTTTTCCTTTTACATTTTCCATATATATGTGTGTGTGTTATTTTATATATATATATATATATATATATATATATATATATATATATATATATATATATATATGTATATATATATATATATATATATTTATATTTATATATATACATATATAGTTTAGAATAGCATAAATACATTATTTCTTATGACGTTGTTATGTGTGTGTTTGTATTGCTTTCCTTATATATAATAACATATAAATTACAGACAATCACAAATACTTAATTATATACATGGAAATGTTATTAATTTATTATGCAGAGTGAAGCATATAAGAACTAATCGTAGCTGGTTCGGGAGCGGAGAAGAGAAGTGGTCAAGTAAATATAATTTATAGAAGCCCCAATATATTACAAATATCATTATTGATAAGATTGACAGTCGTTCATTTCATATAGTCAATTCTATGGGATTTAAGGGTTTCTTTAACCCGGATAGGCATGAGCCATTGCCACCTCTGACATTCAGCCCTCTCAATCTAAGTTGACCCCCGATGACATGTTAATGATACGTAGATCTGCTGATAATTACCTGTCAACACCAATAGATGTATACTCGTGATAAGATCCAATCCAATAATGGATGGCATTAAAGCCTAAGCCTACTCACTGATGTGCACACGTGATATCTGATAAATAGCCGACATCGATAAAACAACAGGCGTATAGGTACGCTCAATGCTTCAAATAAACACACGCATATATATATATATATATATATATATATATATATATATATATATATATATATATATGTATATGTATGAATAAAAAGCAGATATACAAACAGTGCACACAAATTAACTCATATAAACGCTTACGATGTCGAAGTTGATTTTACTGACTAAGCATTTTGATATGTTTCGATATAAGGTAAACCATGCTACAAAGTTTTAAGTGAGGAATACAATTAAAAGTGTTACTTTAAAAAGTGAATAGATTGATTTCTCCGGTTTTATATTGAAGTTGATTTGTATAATAACGATTTTATAAAATCAATCTAGCACTCTAACCATTTTATTTAATAATTAAATATGTTAATAGAATACCATACTTAATATATATATATATATATATATATATATATATATATATATATATATATGTAGATTATAACTAAAAGGTAAACTTTTAGAGAGTTGGACCTATTGTGAAATAAGGAAAGCTCAATATACTGGATAGAGCAAAAAATATGGTACGTCAATGAAAATTAGTAAGACCTGCAAATGGAAGCAAATCGGTATTTTCAGTTGTTCAAAACAAGGAGTAGTTTAGTTAATAAAAACATTTATTTTTCATCTCTTTCTTTCCTTAAACCAGGCTTTTCAAAGATTAAAATCTTATCATCAGAGGAAAAATTATGATTGATAAGTTGACAGGGTGGGACTGTCAAAGTTCCAAATTTGAAAAAGTTTTCTTTTAAAATTAAAAATTAAAGAAATTCAAAAAACTTCTTTAAAAAATGTTTCCAATATATATATATATTTACAATTAACCTACCCCCCCCCTATAGAATTTAATATTAAAAATACATAGGCTCACCCTTTACGGGTCAAGCATTTATGTATTTTTCAGTGGAATAGAAATAACTCACTTATTAAAATCAAACATCTAATATCATTCAATTAAAGAAATATTGTAAACTGACTGAATTTTGAATGTTTACATTGGAGTGAGTTAATATATCAATCTAACACACGAGACAAATATTTTAAAAATAATTTAAAAAATATAACAAATACATTAACTGAAAATCATTGCACTATTTAATTAAATTCTGTTTAGTTGAATTTACTACGAGTCACTTGACATTTACGGTAGTATAGTCATAAAAAACAGTATTGTCTTTCGCCACGAGTTTCAAGAAGTTTGAAACACTCACCATTTTATAAAGAGATGTTTACTCCAAAATTATGTTAGGGAACAGTGGCATACACTTTTGAACCCTGTGTAGGAGCTTTGAGTAAGATTCACTATGAAAAAAATCACTTCGTGTTATCCTCCTTTTCAACACTGATATATTTTAATTTATTGCATTCTAATAGCCTTCTATAACTCCTCTATATGTATGTTTCAGGCAATGTAAAGCAAATGAATCGACTTATTCACTTAACAGTTAATTCAAAATGTGCATCATTTTATTTTAAAAAAACATTACAAAATGAATCGAATTTTACTTAGTCTGACAATTTTCTTCATTGGGCTTCACCTTATAGTAACGACAATGAAAAAAACAGTTTACACGGCTAAGAAAAATGGGAAACAAGTTATTAAGTCTCTTTTCTCTAAAGTTATTTTCCTTGTGATGAAATAATATATACTCACAAGCGACCTTTCGATTGATAGAAGACATACTGTCTTACAAATATCAATTACGAGATGCATTCAATAAGTAATGTCCCTGGACCATTTCTTATAGCAGTAAATTAATGAAACTTTGCACAGTTATAAGTCTTTCTCTATATAGGAACCACCCAGAATTATGCATTTCTCCCATCGTTTGATGAAGCTCCGGACAGCGTTTTTGTAGAATACCCCAGGTTGGTCCTCCAGACAGAAGGTACAAGGTCAGGATAGTTATAGGGGGTAGGGGAGGAGTTCATAGCAACACGCCCGTGCTTCTGATCTTGCGACATGCGAGTTGTGGACCGGAGCGTTGTCCTGCAGGAGGAGGATACCTTTGCTGATCTTGCCCCTCCTGTTGATGTTGATAGCTTTTCTTAATTTCATCAAAAGTGAAGCGTTATAGGTTCCTTTAATTGTGGTGCCATTTGACAGGAAATATGTCATCACTACTCCGTACTGGTACAAGAAAACTGTGACCATGACCTTTCCAGCTGAGGGCAGCACCCTTACCCTCTTTGGAGGTGGTGAGTGCAACTGTTTTCACTGCATTGACTGGGCTTTGATCTTTGGATCATAGTGATGGACCCAAGTGTTATCCAGTGTAATTAGTCGTTTGAAAACATTTGACTCATTTTCTTGGCACATCTCCAAACTCATCCTCGAGCACTCGACGCGTTCTTGCTTCTGTAAAGGTGTGAACAACCTGGGAATCCATCTGGCAGACACTTTATGCATATTCAAATGGTAATGAATGATAGTTTTTAAAGACGCTGTACTAATCTTGACCTCTTGGGCTATTTAGCGAATAGTAATGCGTCGATCTTCCAGAATGGCAGCCTCAACTTTACGGACAGATGCCTCATAAATCGAAGCAAAGGGACGACCAGGTCTCGGAGCGGTTTCTACATACTTCCAACCATGTTTGAATTCACGATGCCAGCGTTTTACAAGAGCATATGGAAGGGCATCATCACCATTAGTTTATTTCATTTCATCAAAAGTCTCATTTTGTGTGCGTCCTTTCAAATACAAACACCGGATCACTGCGCAACACTCAACTGACTCCACTTCACACCTGACTCAGTTAACACACCTGTAAATCAGAAACCACAATAACTTCAGAGATGTTATTTTTGCAACATAACCCACACATATATAAATCATTACACATGCAAAATGTCATCTATATCAGACAAGTTAACGTGTGTCAGGGGCAGTACTTATTGAACGTTCGTCGTATACTATTTGTTATTAATGTACAAATACCAAACCACGTAAGGTCCGGATGTATATTTATGGGTACATAACTGTATTTAATAACTTGTCGAAAGGCTAAAGTTCCTGGAAAGTAAAGCTGCGGATAGTACTTTCAGTGAGTGTTTTTCCAAACATTTTTATGAAAATATTATAAAAGAAAATGTGATATTGTTATGGTGTGATTGTGATCAACCCTATTTCGTGACTATATGGACTCTTTTAGACACTATGTATAGAGAGGCTGGTGCCCAAGTCTCGACGCAATCTCTCCGCAGCTTTAGTTACTAAGAGACTCTGGATTGCTAAATACCAGTCGAGGATCTGTTCTCGAAATCAGTCTGACGGGAACTGGGCCATTTTGGTGGCTTTATATTTGTCTGGCTGTTGTATAGGCCCTGGGTAGTCCTGATAGGTAAATCTTCCCAAGCCTTTCCTTCCCTCTTAGGGGTGGAGTAAGTGTATTGCTTATGTCTGGGACGCTTCGACTAGGGAATGCCAACTGGGCTGCCAGTCGATTGTTAATAGACCAGAGTTCTCCTACTTTAGTAGCGCTGGCTTGCCTCTCTACTTTCTGCAATTGTAACCACTTTCCTTCGGTTGGAAGGAAGTAAATACTTGCAGTTTCAGAGCAGTCTTTCTGTTAAATACTATTCCGTACTTCTGTAAATACACACTCTTGTAAATATACAAGCATCTTATTTATGATTCGTCCTTTCAGGTTGCAACACTGGCGACAAGAACCCAGACGTATTCGAACAAAGCATAAGCACGACTTATGTTACAGACTATACTTGCAACGACTTCAAATAACTACACATGGCAATGTCTGATTTTCAAAAAGTACTTACGTTGTTTGTTCTGATAAATTATATATTACAACAGTAACACTCATAAGTAAACAACCTTACTAGATTTTTTACACAGAATGTCTGCCAAACCTGCAAAACGAAACCCCCCAACGTTATAAAATAGGATCGAAACAATGTTGTTGTGGAAATGGGCGATTAAAATTTGAAGTAATTCTCCAAATAAGTGTTTTTAAATCTTAATCGTTCGACCACAGAATAAAAGTTAACGAGCAAAGTTTTGTCGATTTTTTTTCGGTTTTTTGTTTAATCAGTAACACCTAAGTTTACTTTTTCTCTCGCTAAGTAGTGAAGTGTATTCAAGTGAGATAAATTAACAAAAAAATGTATACGAATTATTGAAGACCAAAGTTACATTTTCATAAAACGTTATTTAGAGTAATATCCATAATGTTAAAACCTTCAAAAGAAAATAACTCGCATTTCTGACAATACTATGATCTTACTAATACAGACTGTGAAAATTGAACCGATTTTTAACTAATTTGTTTTCTATTTAGAAAGTGTCGACAGTCGAACACACGAAATTCGTTAATTATGCATTGTCACAAACACAGCAATATTTCATTTGTTGTAGCGATACACTGATTTAATTGGACCGAATTCGTCAATTATGATTGCCAGAACAACAGCAATATTTCATTTGTAGTAGTGATACAATCATTTAATTGGACCGATTTTTAAAAGGATTGTTTTCTATTTAGAAAGTAGGAACAGTCGAACATACGAAATTGGTTAATTATTCATTGAAAAAAACAGCCAT
The DNA here is from genome assembly GCA_963556195.1 of Sepiola atlantica. NCBI lineage: Eukaryota > Metazoa > Mollusca > Cephalopoda > Sepiida > Sepiolidae > Sepiola > Sepiola atlantica. Next base: position 228,667,760 of record OY744517.1, read on the forward strand.
ATTTTATCTGTTGTAGCGAAACAATAATTTAATTAGACAGATTTAAAAATAATTTTTTTCTATATAGAAACTCGTTAATTAGGTATTGCAGGAAACACGGCTATATTTCAGTTGTTGTAGCGATACAATCATTTTATTGGACCGATTTAAAACGGATTGTTTTGTATTTAGAAACTGGGGTACAGACGAACATACGAAATTCATTAATTATACTTTGCAAAAAAAAGCAATATTTCATTTGTTGTAGGTATACAATCATTTAATTGGACCGATTTTACAACAAGATTGTTATCTATTTACAAAGTTGGTACAGTCGCGCATACGAAATTCGTCAATTATACATTGCAAAAAAGCAATATTTCATTTGTTGTTGCGATACAATTATGAACTTGGACCGATTGGTACAGTCGAACATAAGAAATTCGTTAAGTAGGCATTGCAAGAAAAACAGCTATATTTCATTTGTTGTAGCGTCACAATGCTTTCATTGGACGGATTAAAAATTATGTTTTTATTCAGAAACTGGATTCAGTCGAACATACGAAATTCATTCATAACCTATTGCTAGAAAAAAACGTAATATTTTATTTATTTTTACGATACAATCATTTCATTGGACCGATTCATATGAAGTATTCTTTTTATTTAGAAAGTAGGCATACTCGACAATAGTGAATTCGTTTATTATACATTGCCAGAAAAAACAACAGTATTTGATTTGTTGTAGCGATACAATCATGAAATTGGACTGATTTTACAAAGGCTTGTTTTCTATTTACAAAGTGGGTACAGTCAAACATACGGAATTCATTAATTTTACATTGCCAGATAAAAAAGCAATATTTCCTTTGTTGTAGCGATACAATAATTAGTTTTTAGAAAGTGGGTACAGTGGAACATACGAAATTCGTTACTGATACATTGCCAGAAAAACGGCAATATTTGATTTGCACTTGCGATAAAACATTAAATTTTGCCGATTTTTAAGTAGGATGCTGATCTATTTAGAACGTAGGAACAGTCGAACATACAAAATTCGTTGATTATGCATTGCCAGAACAACAACAACATTTCATTTGTTGTCGCGATACACTCCATTAATTGTACCGATTCTAAAAAGGATTGTTTTCTATTTAGAAAGTAATAACAGTCAGTATCAGAAATTCAATTGCATAAATTTCCACGAAAAACCGCAATATCTCATTTGTTGTAGCGATACACTAATTCAATTGGACCGATTAAAAAGGAGTGTTTTCTATTGAGAAAGGGGGACAATGGAACATACGTCATTCGTCTATTATGCATTACCGAAAAAACCCGCAATAGTTCATTAAATTGGACCGATTTTTAAAAGTATTGTATTCTATTTAGTAAGTATGGTACAGTCGAACATACGAAAAGTATTGTTTTCTATTTAGAAAGTATGGTACAGTCGAACATACGAAATTAATTTATTATACATTGCTTTATAGTACAGCAATATTGCATTTGTTGTAGCGATACAATAATTTAATTGGACCGATTTAAAAATAATGTTTTACTATATAAAAACTTAGTACAGTGGATCATACACAGAAATTGTTGCGAGAGTGCACGAAGGAGACCCCGTACGAGGCAAGTGGTGTGTTGACGGTCGTGAGGTCAATGTCTGGGTTGATGCAAGCTCTTTGACGATCGGAGTTTCGCTGGAGCAGGATGGAGCTGTGCTAGAAGATGCAAGTGTGATACGCAAAACAAAGGATACACATCACATACATCTGATATAACTTGATGCTGTACTAAAAGACGTTGATGTCGGAAGCATCCATATTGCATCTTTTTACTGACTCTGCCTGTGTGCACAAATAAATAATGGATACCCTTACAGGGAAGTCCAGAGTGCATACTAAAGCAGAAAGAGATGAGATGCCTACTGGGTGCGCCCTTAAGTATGATAGAAAGGTACAGGTTGTCAGTGGGTGTTACCTTAGATGACTCAGAATATAATCGAGCAGATAATCTGACACGCGTACCGCAACGATGGTTTAACTTACTTAGAAAAAATGCTGAACCCCAGGGCAATGTGTGTCCAGAATTCGACTAAATCAGAGCTATCCATCGCAAAAGTGGTCACCCTTGCATAAAAAAGACGTCGTACTTTGTTAGCAGGGTCGACCCCACGATTTTCAGGCATCCGTCAGGACAGTAGTGAGAGAGTGCAAAGAGTGTAAGTCGATCCATCCGTCTCCGTGTGCTGGTCGAATTGGAACTTGGATGTCACTGATACTTGGTATCGAGTGGGGATAGATATAACGCATTATCAGGGAAAGCACTATCTGTCTATCATTGATTGTGGGCCTTCACGGTTTTCTATCTGACGTTGTCTCAGACGGCAAGACGCAGCAAGCATCATCGACCAAATATAAACTGTATTTTACGAGCGCGGGCCACCAACTATGATACTCCTGGACAATGACCGAGCATTCTGCAGTAAGAGTTTGAGATATTTTATAAATGAGTGGGGAGTTCGACTGGGATTTCGCTGTGCCCATAAACCATCAGCTAATGGTATCACAGAGCGGTGCTCTCGATATGTGAAGCGGATTGCCGCAAGAAAAAATTGTTCATTAATGGAGGCAGATTATTGGTACAATGCCACCCCGAAAGACGATGTTTCACCCCTGACAGCTCTTGCTAACATGATCCATTGGTACACGGTCAAACTGAAGGGCATCGATATGGTGCCTGCCGATTAGCCCGAACAACAACACTTGTGTTACAAGGTGAGATATCGTGTTTGGACGAGAAGTCCGAATGGACGGTGGCCATCTCCTCATGCAGTTGGACGCGTTACAGGTGTGATTAGCCCACAAAATATCCTCATTGATGTGATGCCTCGGCACGTAAAGGACCGACGACCCGTTATAGGCTCAACTACATCGGAAAGTGAAAGTGACAGTGATTCGTCCACTCAGAGTGCGCAAGTGATCACTATGAGCGAGTCAAACGGCCCCATGCTTAGCACAGATGTATCGGGTGATTACTTTGCAGACGAGTCATCGGAGGGGGAAGTTGTGGTCGAATCACCGCGGAGAAGGTCGGACAGTCCAAGGCCTTGTATAAATACATCGGATGCTCCCCCTGCGGACGAGTTATCTGAGGAAGAACCGGGTTGACACATGTGTTATCATGAGATCAGGGGGGTTGTAACAGAGAGCGGCCGACTGACGTAAATGCAGACACTTGTCGGCGCCGTTCAAAGAGGCAGCGTCTGGTATGCTGTGTGTTTGGGGCGAACCCGAAAACGCTCGCTTACGACAAAAAAAGAGGAGTGGGTGGAGAAAGGCGTCAGGAAGTCAAATTATTTTTTTTATTTGAAGATCCGGGCAGCGGCGTCGAGAGAGAGATGTATGCAAATTAAGTTGGTTTGCATGCGCTGCCCTTTTTTAATAAGAAAAGGAAAATAAACATTCGGTGATAAATGTGGAGATCATTCTGAACGTGGGATCGTAAACTGAATGAAAAGAGAAAATAGGGCCGAGTTTTTTTATGTTTGATTGAACAACGTTTTTTTTATACTGGAGAGAGATATTAGCCTTCATTTGGACTTCATCTTGGCGACACCTCTGTTTAACTGTTCCGATACTATTTCTTTATTTTATCTACACTAACAATCAAAGCAGTGCGAATTAGATCTTACTGTTTAAAGAATACACAAAGTTAATCTTACTTAACACACAAAGGTAATACTAACAATCGAAGCAGTGCGGGTTGGATCTTACTCTTTAAAGAATACGCAAAGTAAATCCTGCTTAAAACGGAAAGGTAATACTCAAAATCGAAGCAGTGCAATAGAGATATTGCGTGCAATGTATCTTATTATACAACTATAAATGTAAATGTTAATTAATATAAATGGAAATGCAAACGGTTAAAACATCGGGAGTAAAAACTAACTGTGAAATATACTAGTGCACACCTTACTTGAAGCGGAAAATAATATCCTTACAAACGAAGCAGGGCGATATAGATCTTCCTGTAAAAATATGAATGCAACTCTTACTTAAAAACAGAAAATAAAACCTAACAGTCAGAAGAAGGGATCTTGCTTAAAAATACAGAAGGTTAATCTTACTTAAAAACGTAAAAATTGCTAACAGTCGATGCAGGGTGTTGGACAGGAGCTTGAGCTTGGTGGATAATGAGGGGCCTATTCAGTTGGCGAATTATTTTTGGACATTGTAAAATGTCTAAAAGTTTCTTTAATGTGTGTCTATGCGTTATACCTGTATAATTTGCCGTTAATGGTACTTGATCCTTAAAAACATGTTTGAAAATCCCCAAGCCACCTTTTTTGCACATAGGCGACAGTGTTTAAAGACAGGAAACACAGTAATAAGTTGGTCATCACACACAAGTTTGTTAACACGCCTCTTCACTACATTGACTGTACTCTATTTTCCTTATAATGTCAAAGTATATCTCTCATTACACTGAAGAAGATTAAAAGTAGCATACAAAATGTATGTTTTATAAACATTCTGTATTTTTATAGGTTAGCGAATAAGAAATAAAACATATATATATATATATATATATATATAGTTGTTACATTCATTATTTAAACTTGTTATATGTATATATATGTATATATATATATATATATATATATATATATATATATATCTTAATAAATAAATGCGAAAGGTTTTTCCATCTATCCTTATTATTTTAATATCAACACACGTTAGGATTATTCAATACTAATGATATGAGAATATATTGAAACTCCTTATATATAGCCATCTCCAACTCACTCAAACACATTTTGATTTTGCTCATTTGCGGCTTTAGTAAAATGTCAAATATAGCTGAGATGTCGGGAACAGATATAACACTTTGATCGTAGTAAAACGTCTACGGAACCATACAAAATATTGTTTGTGACTAGGCATTTTTAAATTAACAAAAATCAAGTAAATCGAGTAAATTGGAATCTTTTTTGAATGGACGATATACTGTTGTATCGGTTTTGTTGTCATAAGATTGTGCTCCCAGGAATTACTTCCTCCGTTTTAAGGTTGTGTAGGGGGGAATCTTCGCAGAATGAAAAAAAAACAAGACTCAATGTAGTCAGAATATCTTTTAAGATAAAGAGTGTAGTGTAGTATCGACTCTTTTCTCATAAGACCGTCCACGCAAGAATGACTTCCTTTTTTAAGTGGAGGTAAGAAGTGTTCGTTCATCTTGATATCATCCTGTGTCAGGGGGTCAGTGTAGTATATGTTCGTTCACCATAATACTAGCTAAAAAAGAACGATAACTCAAGTTTATAATAAACATGCTTTTTTTTACAAGAAAATTTATGAAAATTATCGTTCTTCCTTAGCTAGCATATTGGTCTTTGTTTATAAAGATGCCGACTAGATTTCTCGATCCACTTTTCATTTAGTCGTTTCACGTGTACAATAACACTTGCAATGATGTTTAATGTAATCTCAATAAATAAATGCAAAAGTGTTTTTCACCTATTCTAACTATATTGCAATTAAAACGGTGTATGCTTATTTAATTATGTGTAGTATATCTGCATTCGTCATGATACATGTTTCCGCGGGAAAGGCCGTACAGTATGTATTCGTTCCTCACGATACAATTTCCTCAGGATTACTAGTGTTGTTTATGAGGGGAGTTAGTGTATTATTATATATTACGATGTCATGATATCATCCTCTCAGGAATAAACCCATCCTTTGGGTTCAGTGTATGTAGTTCGTTCATCATGATATCATCCTCTCAGCCCCTCATTTGCATATTTATATATTTTTAAGTTTCTAATGAGTTAAAAGTTCCTAATCTGTTAATAATTGAATATATGTGTTTATTATTATTTTAATAAATGTATTGCTGTTGTTTTTGTTGTTGTGTTGTTATTGTTGTTGTGTTGTTGTGTTGTGGTTGTGTTGTTTTTCTATTTACTACTTCCCACGATAGCAGAGTTGGACACAATTTGTTTATAAAGATGGCAACTCTATAGTACCCAGAACATTTACATTTAGGCGTTCAACGTTGACAATGAAACTTGCTATAGTTTTTAATATTATCTAAATAAATGTTTTTTTTTCATCTATTCTAACTATATTGACATTAACACGGTTTATACATATTTACTTCTCTGTAGTATATTTTCATTCCTCATGATACATTCCTCCAAAGCATTACCTCCTCTTCGAAGAAAATGCCGTACAGTATGCATTCATACCTCACGATACAATTTTCTTCAGATTACTAGTGCTGTGTGTGGGGGTAGTTAGTCTTCTATCTATTATGTTATCATGATATCATCGCCCCAGGCATTACCCCCTCCTTTGGTTTTTTTTTGTGTATGTAGTTTGTTCATTATGATATACTCCTCACAGCTAGTTATTAGCATATTTATTGATTTTTAAGTTTCAAATGAATTAATATTTTCAAATCTTTTAATCATTAAATAAATCCGTTTAATTCTGTTGTTTTTATTTTTCCCACGAAAGCAGAGTTTGGCACAATCTCAATATTTAACGTGAGTTCCCATAAACTTGGAATGTGAACACAAAGTGTAATTGCCTCGGTCTATACAGATTACTCCTTCACTCACAGAGGACATGAAACACCAAGTGAAGATTAAGTTCAGATACAACATTTTGCTCCTAGCCAAGGAGTTAACATATTGGTAGTGATGATGATGATGATGATGATGATGATGATGATCAACCCTACACTATATATATATATATATATATATATATATATTGCTCATAATTTATAGACTTTGTCGTCTTTTGTCATTTTTGCATTTTTTTCGTCTGCCCTTGACAAAGCCCATATCACATTTGGGCAAAACATTGAGCTTTTTAGGTCTTCCTCTCATTCCATTTGGATTTCAGAAAAAAAACATATATATATATATATATATATATTATAGTGACAATTCTCATTTGCCACTGTTGTTTAATCAAACATGAATCAACGAAACATGCTGTCTAAGTATTCATATATATATACATATATATATATATATATATTTATATGTATATATATGTATATATAGAGAGAGAGACTAAGAGAGAGAGACAGAGAGAAACACACAGATATAGTAATATATCTCTCTCTATATATATATATTAATATATATATATATATATATATATATATATATATATATATGCTACTTAAGTATATATATATATATATATATATATACATATATATATATATATGCATTAAAATACCATGTTCTTTCCGGACAGCTGCCAGACATGATTAAGAATATCATCTCTGTCTTGGAGGCGGTTTTCTCCTTTGTGCAAGATAATGCTTGATCCTAAAGTACTTGTTAGAAGATTAAAAATAAATGTCTCTAATTAGTTCGCATCAATAAAATTAAATAATGTTTGACATGAAACTACGTTTAATTGAAAACACTTAAAAGAACATACACCAAGCAGATTTTAAACAAATAGTATTGGTTGGACACAAAGAGCAATAACAACTTTACTCTCAGCCTAATCTTTTTATTTTATTTTATTTAATTTCATCTAATTTGTTACATTTTAATTAGTTGTTATCATTTTGTTATTATTTTTTATTATTTTGTTAATTATTAATTATATTTTAATTTTCAATTTTATTTCTATTTTCAAAATTTGGAATTTCAATATTTTAGATACATTCGTTTTAAAACATTAATGATCTATCTTTTATTTATTAAATGTTCTCATGATTTAAACATTTGCCGTTTTGTTTGTATAGATTATGAATTTAAATTATAATTATAATTGAACATTTTAAATTTTAATTTATATTCGTGCATTCGTTTATTTGCATGTATATAGTGCATAGGTTTAAAATTATTCTCATGAAGCAAATAACCTGCTATATGGATCTGTAAAGGTGCGTAGATGTGTATTTGTGTATGCACGGAGTTTTACAGTATTCATATCAGGATGTTCATTTTTAAGTTAGTTCTTAATTCATTATTTAAATCATGTGTATAGTTATTATTAGTGTACTTAGATTCTTGCATAATCTTAGCTATTTTAAAGGCTGAATTTTGGCTTTTTCACTGACAACTGTCAAATCTATAAAACCCTTGGCTTAGAGATAGAAAAATTGATTTATCTCGTGTAGGTTCTTCCCTCTAAAAGTATACTTTTTATTTTATATATATATATATATATATATATATATATATATACATATACATATATATATATATATATATATATATATATATATATATATATATATATATATATATATATATATATACCGGTAAAGTTAGCGGATGTAAGTCCACATTCATATACGTGTGCGATGTTTGAACTCTATCCATATGCTAATAAATGTGTAGGCTCTAAGAAGATTCACTTCGACATCAAAATGCACGGGCATTTTTAAAAACTTGCGGGATGAAGAGTATAACTAAAAATGAACAAGATAAGAAACGCATAACCGGGAAGTATAACGTGGTGGGCGTATAGAAATGGGTGTTGAATAGGTATGTAGATTCACGAAAATAGTCATGCATGGGTATATCATTAGTAACTAGGTATAAGCGGATATATACCTTGCCCGCTCAACTATGCCTTCCCTTTAATCAAACCAAAACGATATACTTCAATGTAATTTGCTCTATCGGTGTCAGTTGAGTTTTAAAAATGGGCCGAAGATGCTGGATTTGTAATGAAATCGCAGCTGAAGCATGCATCCATATATATATATATATATATATATATATATATATATATATATATATATATATATATATATATATATATGTGTGTGTGTGTGTGTGTGTGTAGGGGGGTGTGTATATATATATTGTACGTAAATAGATTTCCAATAAAACAGGCATCACAATTCAGGATGCAGTACTTATAAATAAAATCTTTAAATCAATTGAATGAAGCCTATTTTGCAAAAGCGGCTTTGTGAAAGGACAGGATAATCATTTCCTGTTAAGGCGCCCGCAAACACGAAAGAGGGAGACCGATTAACAATTGGAGTAATTAAAGCATTGAGAGAGTTCAGCCTCCGACTATGGATGGAGAGTAAATTAAGGTAAATAACTTATTTACAATCGAAAACGAGTTGAAGTTATTCAATGTTTATTATAGACTATTGAGCGTTTTTTTATGAATGGCTCTGTTACTACAAGGGTTAAACTAAACTTTACACGATCTAGATGTTATGGACTTTCATCGTTTAAAACTATGTAGGTTAATTCTTATGTCCTGTTATGTTTGGCATTATTGTTTTAATTCTATTATTCGCCCCTATTGTGGTATGCCTTTCTTTTCATTTCAGATCATTTTATTATTGAAGTATTTCGCTATAACGTATTTTTGAACATAGCTTAACGTCAAATTCACATCAAATGAATTTAACTGATTAATATATTATATTTCTAATAAGTTTCCATGAAATTGAGTTGACATTCTAAACGCGTTGCTATTGTTTTCCATCTTTTTAAACTGTAATATATCTTGCATTATCCTAACTTACCTGTCATATGAAGATTCACTTTTAATAATAAGTCATACAAAAAGCATAACCGCAAATTTCTTCATTGACTTCTAAAGGAAAATGCATAAAACCGAATAAACAGTTAATATTCTTGGTGTTACATGAATAATATGAATAAAATCGACGATGGTAAACCTTAAGTAAATGTACAATAGGGAGCGTTTGTTTTTTAGGTTGAAATGTGTAGTCAGTTTCAGAGGTAATAACACTGTAAAAATGGAACACAAACGGTGTTTTACTTGAACTCATTATCCCGGACAACCCCCGGTCAGATTTAGAGCTGTATGAGTAAATAGTGTGAAAGTAAAATAACCCCCGACCTCTCTCTGCGAATGACTTTGTTCGGAGAAACAACTTAGCAAGAAAAAAATATGTCAGAATATTTGAAAGAGAACAAAACGAATAGGAAGGCAGAAGAGAGAGCACTAACCAGACCTCCACTGGAAGAGTGCGGAGTGTACTAGGATCTTGGGAAGGCGTATTGCCAGCCAACTCACAATGGAGACCAATGGTGGTTACCAGCGAGAACTCAATAGTAAGCGTCTATTGCGGAACGGCAAATAATTTGGAATGAGTATCGAAAAGAGCTGCAGAGTACTAGAAATCTGGAGAGGCTTGTTGTCACTCACACTCCAGAGGATAGCACAGGTATTCATCAGTGAGCAATTATTGACGATGAGTTTTTTTTACGTTAAATAACTCATTTTGCGGTTATTTTAATGCTGATGCAAAATACTTTAACTAGACGATTCATTGACTTAATTGGTATTTGACTGAAAACTTGCCGATTCATAACCTTCACAACAAACTGAGTGTGTTAATGACTATAACAGATTCGGTGTGAGTATAACTCGCTATAGTCAATTTAATAGTCTATTACATAGTATAACTGTCACAACAAATCGAGTCCGTAAATGGTCATAACAGACTCGCTATAGTCAATTTCATGATCTAGGACATTATTCAGTAGGTCATGCACTCAATCACACGTGTCTATATTACAGCTCATAACAGACCAAAGGAAGGAATCACAATATTAATTAGTGATGCCATAGTGCCACATCTTAATATGTCGTGTGCGTCACCCCACATATATCATACAAGTATCGTTTCAATATTTAACACATATAAACTTGTATCAATTATTGGGGCACTTATTGATCTTTTTCCAGGTAGGGTTTGTTTTTGAAAACTAAATACACACAAGCCGCTCGACAATTTTGTGATCAGTAACTTGTTGTCACTTTAATACAATGTTAATCATGCATACTTAATATCTTCTTTATTGAAAGTAAAGATATTTATACACTCAAATTTATATATATATATATATATATATATATATATATATATATATATATATATATATATATATATATATATGTATAATAGCATTAACGATAAGTTAAGTATCGTCAAAGTGAACTATCGTGGTAATGTAAAGCTCAATACGTTGAGTAAGCCAATCAGTTTTTAAAAAGGAAAGATTAAGATAAAAAGATTGCATAAAAATACATAAAATTACAACAAATTGATACAACATTTATTGTATCGAAAGTTCAGATGCAAGGTGTTACACTAATCCTCAAACAATGTTTTTTCAAAGATAACACTTTTCTCGTGAGAGGATAATATACGGTAATGTGGTATTTATAATAAATAAATATTACCTGTTCTATTTCACTTCGAGAATTGAAGAATAAATAAAAGAAAAGGTTGAGATGAAGAAATACATGACCGAGACCGAGAATTGAGTAAAGCACGCTATGGTGCAGATAGCAAAATAGCAAAAGTGTGTAGATTTGGAGAAAAGTTTGTAGATTTGGAGAAAAGTTTGTAGATTTGGAGAAAGTTTTGTAAACACATTTTACAGGGTTTCAAATAAAAGGCAGAGGGTTCAAAAATAGCTCACTTGGTCCGCAGGGATTCGTGTCTCCGTTGTGTGTATAGTTCCGTAGAATTACAAGTAAACATCCGTGGACTTATATTTTAAGTATCCAATTCGGCAAATCCGAGGCGAAGATTGTCTGTTAAAAGACGCTATGTGGCAAGGTTCATATATGCCTTCAAACACCTGGCTTACAGGGCAGAGAGATGTTTCAAAAGTTGTCATATTCTATCTTAAATATTCGGTTTTTGGTAGGAAAATCAGCCGAGTAAAGAGAACAGAACTGGATCCACCGAAATCAGTTGGAATAATGCGTACAGCTAATGTTTAAGGGTTAAGATGTGGGGTGGAGTGGCAAAGTCTATACATTAAAGTTTTCCTTTGAAAAGCCGTGTTGGGTGTGTCCGTATGGTGGGGTAATTCAGTTGCCTATATTTTGAAGTGAAATAAAGGTGTTCTGGGTGCGGGGGTTAGCAGACAGAAAATATTGTGAATGGGATTTATACATAGCGCCTATTATTATTATTATTATTATTATTATTATTATTATTATTATTATTATTATTATGATTATTATTATTATTATTATTATTATTATTATTGTTGTTGTTGTTGTTGTTGTTGTTGCTGCTGCTGCTGCTGCTGCTGCTGTTGTTGTTGTAATAATATTATTAATATTATTAATATTATTATTATTATAATAATAATAATAATATTATTAATAATAATAATATTATTATTATTATTATAATAATAATAATAATAATAATAATATTTTTATTTTTTTATTTTTTTAATTTTTTACTAACTAGGAGTTATCACACTGGTCATCGTCAGTGGTCGCCCACTGCCGACAACCTGTGGTATTCCCTGGAGTCCGAGTGACAACAAGTCTCCTCAGGCCTCCAGTATGCTCCACCTCTTTTCGTTCATCACCACTGATGACCTTGCGGTAATCGCAACAGCCACCTACCAACGATTTCCCGCTGATAAGGGTCATTGGTCCCCTCTGGGGCCCGAGTGGCAACAAGCCTTCCCAAGGTCCCAGAGCTGTCCGCGCTCTTCCAGTGGAGGTCTGGTTTGCGCTTTCCCTCCTCGACCCTCTGTCCATAATTTTTGTGGCGTCAGCCTATGCTTGCGCCTCATTCGTGCGGCTGTATTTTCCCCGGTTCTGTTGTTTTGTGCTTCCATGTGTTTGTTCTCCATTCGTTGCTTATGTGGGTTGGTTTCCGCATTCTCAGGATTGTAGCTGTTTTGATCATTACTGTCCTTTGTATGGTCTCAGTTATCCCTTTGATTCTTATATCTCCTAGTCTTTTCTTCATGTTTTTGAGGACTGTTCCTAGTGCTCCTATGATTATTGGTGTTATACTGACTTTTTTCATGTTCCATATTCCTTTCAATTCTCTGGCAAGTTCAGTATATTTGCTTCTTTTTTCCGTCTCTTTGATCTTCACTCTGTGGTCTGCTGGAACTGCAAAGTCCACGATTTTGCAGGATTTTTCTTTCTTGTTGATTATTATCATATCCGGTCTCCTTGCTGTTATGGGTTTGTCTGTTTGTACATTCATATCCCATATGATTTTGTGTTTTTCGTTTTCTAGTACAGTTTCTGGTTTGTGTTTGTACCGTTTTTTTGCATATTCGAAATTCAGTTGTTTGAAAATTTCCCGGTGTACTTCTTTCCCCATGCTGTCATGTCTGTTCTTGTATTCCCTTTGTGCTAGCTTGCTGCATTCACTTATTATATGATTTATCGTTTCGTCTCTTTGTCCACACAGTCGGCATTTGCTGTTTTTCTGGGTTTTATCTATCTTTGCTTTAATAAAGTTTGTCCTAATCGCATTGTTCTGTGCGGCCGTCAGCAGAGTTTCCGTTTCTCTATTCAGGTGTCCTTTTCTTAGCCATGCCCAGCTGTTTTCATTGGCTTCATCGCTTGTGCGTCTTATAAAGCGTCCATGTAGTTGTTTTTCTTCCCACTTTTCCTTTCTTGTCTTTTTGTTTCTGGGTTCAGTATTTCCGGGGTTGTTTGTTGAGCTGGTGTCTCTTGCTGTGGTGATCAGTCTTTCCGTGTTCTGGGTTACATATTTCTCCAGCTCTTTTTTGGTGTCTTCCACACAGTCTTCTATACTTACCAGTCCTCTACCTCCTTCATTTCTTTTCACGTAGAGTCTGTCCGTGTCGTCTTTTGGGTGCAATGCATTGTGCATAGTCATTAGTTTTCTAGTTCTTTGGTCAAGGTGCCTGAGTTCTTCTTTGGTCCAGCCTATGAATGGTCCAGAGTATCTTATTAGTGATACAGCCCATGTGTTTATCCCTTTTACTAGGTTTCTGCTATATAGTTTAGTTTCTAAGAGTTTCCTTGTTCTTCGTAGATATTCTTTTCCAATCTTCTCTTTCATTTTTGTATATTTGATTGTGTCTGCTTCCAGAACTCCCAGGTATTTGTAGCTACTTGTTCTCCTAGCGCCCTCATCTCCTCTTGGTTGGGGAGTTCTATACCTTCTGTCGTCTCCAGTTTTCCTTTTTTGATCTCTAGCAGTGCACATTTTTCTATTCCAAACTCCATTTGGATATCCTGGCTGAATATCCTGGTTGTGTTTATCAGCTTTTCCAGTTCTTTTTTGTTTTTTGCAAACAGTTTAAGGTCATCCATGTACATCAGGTGGTTTATTCTTTGTTCTGTATCCGTAAACCTGTATCCGGCATCACACTTTCTGAGTATGTAGTTGAGTGGCATCATGGCTATTATAAACAGTAGTGGTGATAGAGAGTCTCCTTGGAAAATGCCTCTCTGTATTTTTATCTCGGATAGGTATTGTCCTCCGGCTGTCAGTTTTAGTCTCCATGTTTCCATCGCTTTCTGGATGAGATTAATAATCCTGTCTGGTATCTTGTATATCTTTAAGCATTCAATTATCCATGTTTGGGGGATTCTGTCGTAGGCTTTCTTGTAGTCAATCCATGCCATGGTTATGTTCTTTTGTCTGCTCTTCACCTCCTTCAGGGTCTTTTGATCAATGTATAATAGATCATGTGCCCCTCTTTGTCCTTTCCGGCATCTTTTTTGTTCCTCGGGGAGCAGTCCACGACTGTCCAGAGATTGGTAGATTTGTTTTCTCAGTTGTGCTGTGAGAATTTTCCACATTATTGGTAGACATGTTATCGGTCTGTAGTTGCTCGGGGTCGTTCCCTTTTTTGGGTCTTTTTGTATTAGTGTTGTTCTTCCTTCCGTCATCCATTCTGGTACGTCTGTTTTGCGGATACATCCGCTCAGTTTCTGCGCTATTCTTTCATGCAGGGTTGTGAATTTTTTAAACCAGTATGCATGTATTCCATCGTGGCCTGGTGCTCTCCAGTTTGCCATTTTTTTAGGGTTTTCGTGATCGTTTCTTTGTTGATTTCTGTTTCGGTTCCTTCTTCGATTTCCTGCAGTTCATCTCTCATGTTTTTCAACTATTGGGCATTCTTGTTGTGCTTTTTTGGTACTTCCCATATCTTGCTCCAGAATTGTTTTGTTTCTGTTGGGTTCGGTTGCTCTGTTGTTGTTTTTTCTCCATTTACGTTTTTGTAGAACTGGCTTTCATTGTTTTCAAAGGTCCTGTTCTGTTTGCTCTGTTCTGATTTGTACCTGTATCGTCTCAGTCTTCCTTCTATTGCTGCTATCTTTTGTTTTATTTCTTCATATTTCTCATTTAGTTTTTGCTTGCGTTTCTGATTTTTGCTTCTTAATCGTTTCATGTCCTCATTCCTTCTGATCACGGTTTTAGCTTCTTTGCGAAGTTTGGTAATCTGGGTTTCCAGTCTGATTTCCCATCCAGGTTTTGTCGGTCCTCTCTTTTGTCCATTCTCTTCGTTTCTTAGTTTCATACTTACCGATTTTGCCCCTGCATATATCAGGTTGTTTAGGTCTGTAATAGTTTCTGTTGGAATGTGTGTGAGGAGTCTGTTTACTCTTTCTGTTTCTGCTTGTAACTTCTTTGCTACTTCATTCCTGAGAGATGGGAGTTTTGTTTTGTTTTCTAACATGTATCGTCTAATGTTCTCCACTTCACTTGCTTCTTTTTCGTTGAGTTCTACCTTAGCAGGTTCTGTGGTTCCGCAGTCTTCTACCTCCCCTGGTTCTGTGATTCCGTAGTCTTCCATCTCTTCAGTTTCAGTGTGTATCTTTTGCCTGTCCTCTTTCTGTGGTCTCTGCTTTGGTGGTGTTTCTTGCTCCGTTTCGCCATTAGTCTTCTGTCTGATTTCCGTCAGTTCCATCTCCGAGAACCATCCTCGCTTGAGGATCTGTCTTGCTTGATCTGCTATCCTTTGTTCCGTTGTATGGTAGTCACTAGCAATGTCCCAGAGATGTTTCATTCGTTTTCGGTAGCCTCTTTCTGTAGGGTAGCGGCTTTTATAATAGCACTCCATCACCAGTCTGTTCTCTTTCGCGGTCCATTTCTTTCTATATCCTTTCAATTTGTTGTTTTCGCTCTGGTTTTCCTGTCTTTGGTCTGTGTCCTTGTCGTACCTGGAATCAGAGAGGTAACTTACCTGGTTCTTGTCCGTTGTCTTGTTTCTAAAATGAGAAGGGCCAACATTCGCAGGATGCGGACCGGGTCCCCCATGCTGGCTAACGAGGGAGCACCTGCCCATCATGACACTCAGGTCTTTCTCCTGAGTCCCACGGCTTGTATTTATATTATTGTGCATTATTCATATTTTTGGTGTGTGTGGCCACACCAGGCCCAGGTTTATTTTGCCTGTGGTCCTGTCACAGGGATAGTGATTGTCACATTCATTTTAATGAGTGATATTGTGCACTACCACACACACAAAAAAAAAAATTATGTATATATATATATATGAATATATATATATATATATATGTTATATAAGTTCATTGTATACTAAAATGGAATAGAAAGTTGAAGATACGTTTTCCTCTCACTAGTAAGTATAGATAGAGGATTAAGAGAGAGACAGACAAAAACTTTAGGCCAGTATTTCTGCAGTCAGAAATCAATAGACAGTATATATCAACATTTAAACACATTTAAGTCAGAGATGAGAGCATTCATGTAATACACATTAAGATTTTGTGAATTTTGGCGTAAAGAGAAAAAAAAAAAATTTTTTTTTGATTTTCGGTAAACGCATCGAAATGGCCTGGAAGAAAAGATTATTTAACTCAGGAAATACAAATAAATTAAGTACTTAGCTTTTTTTTTTCCTTGCTCTTTTTTTCTTCCCCCAAATGATATTCAGTAAACTTTCAGTTGAAAGTTTTAGACAAGAATTCCTATGTCGGTAAAATATGTCTTCCACCCAAACGGCGGCTTCATTAAGACTGGCCTGCCTTCTTCTTATATATATTCATCAGTGGTCAGCGACTACTATTACCCCCCCCTTCCTCTCACTATCCATCTCTTTTGGCCCCCACTAAAAGAAAAACACTTAACAAAGTTCGGTAAACGCATCGAAATGGCCTGGAAGAAAAGATTATTTAACTCAGGAAATACAAATAAATTAAGTACTTAGCTTTTTTTTTTTTCCTTGCTCTTTTTTTTCTTCCCCCAAATGATATTCAGTAAACTTTCAGTTGAAAGTTTTAGACAAGAATTCCCATGTCGGTAAAATATGTCTTCCACCCAAACGGCAGCTTCATTCTTCTTCTTCTTCTTCTTCTTCTTCTTCTTCTTCTTCTTCTTCTTATTATTATTATTATTATTATTATTATCAAAAAGAAGGAATATTACAGTAGGTTAGGTTCATTTTCAGAGCATATGTATTAAATAAATGTGATTATTTTATTCTGAAAGCAAGGCAGGTTATCGGATTGTAATTTTGCGTAGACTAATATTATTCTAAATTATGTTAACTGATTTTAGTGGAATTAAAAGGTAAAATTCGGTGTAATTGAAGAGTGGTCTTAGGTATAAGTGCTTAGAGAAATAGAGGGTATATTCAATGTCAAATTTGCTCGGACCAAGAAGGTGATGCATATGGCAAATGCGTTTAGGGGATCGAATGTGCACCCCCCTAAATACGTGTGCGGGTCAATTATTGGTCAACAGAGTCAGACCATCATATGAAATATACAAGTTGATGGTATATAGAGTATACCGCGAGGGGGTATGACTAACTGTAAGCTTTTAGTATTAGGTTAATATTTTATTCGAGAGGGGGGTGAAGCCGTAGGGTCTATCTGTAGTGGAAGATCGACGCTAAAAAGTCGTACTGTATTGTAATTAACTATATGCTGTTGCTATTGGGTTAAAGTTAACTCTAATAGGGGAGTGAGGACAATCTACAAACCTTGGGGACACGACGATATTAGGTTATGTTTATTCATGTGTTATGGGATGGGGGTCTATTGGGGTTACAAGCTGGGCGTATTTAAATCTCCTATTATGGTTGCATCTGGAAATTATCTCATTTCTTGAATTAATAATGTTTTTCTCTCTTGCAACTGTGAGTATCGTTAGTGCTTCAGATGTGCATAGGTGGCAAATCTTTGAGCCTGGTGTGTAGGACTTAGATTTTTTCAGTATAGACCAATTTAGGGGAAATTGGGGGTTATTTGATTGACAATCTTAGATTAATCTAATTAGAGAGGTTTTGTTATTGGTGTTGTTATTGAATGAGTAAGTGTGGAAGGAGATTCTGGATTTAATAGATTGTGAGGTCGATCCTATGTATTTATATATCATAGGTTTAGCTATTCTGTCACTTACTGGGTTGCTTCTGGTTGTGGGAATCATAGTGTTGCTAGGCTGGTTCGTGTTTTTCACGGTCATTTATTTCTTCATCCCCAACCATCTCTCTTATTTCTTCTCTAATTTTAAAGGTGAAATGGAACAAGTAATAGTTATTTATTATAAATACCACATCACCGAATGTTATCCTCTAACAAGAAGAGTTTTATCATTGAAAACCCATGGTTTAGGGATTGGCGTAACTCCTTGCATCTTCGATGTAATACCATTTGTATCAATTTTATGTAATTTTATGTAATTTTACTCATTTTTTTATCTTCATCTTTCTTTCTTTAAAGAAAAAACAAAACTAATTTGTATTTGATATTTGGTAATTTGGTAGAAATCAACATAAATATGAGTGAGTCCGTAGTGTTATTTTATATATTCTTATGTTGGGAAAATTTATTGTGCATGCACCTAGTAAACATTTATTTATTTGAAAAGAAAACAACAACAAAATCAATTGATATAGTCTTTAAGATATTCAAATTCGAGGAATTTCGTTTTGTTCTAGAACAAAATGTCAGCTTAAAAATACACAACGGCCCAAGCGTAATAACATCACATATGTAAACAGTTGCACCATTTTAAAATGCTTAACGTAATGCGATTTTGTTCTGTGGTGCCATCCTGTGTTGTGTAATGTAAATCGTCAACCACTTCCTGGAACAATGAGAACACGTTCTCTGCGCGTTTCCCCGCTGTCTTTTAAAAAATTATCTCGTTTCCTAGCTTTTTTGTACATTTGCTTTTGAGACTTGAGGATGATTTGACGAAGAATCGAAAACGTTCGTGAGCCCTGTATTACATGTGACACATTTTCGTGTTTAAACTATTATAGAAATTGAAAAATATAAAAGGTATACTTAAATAGACGAATTCTATAATTTTTAACAATGTTTGCAAAATGAGAAAATGCTGCCTAAATACAAACAATATATATATATATATATATATATTATCGTATATGACATATATACATATACATATATATATATATATATATATATATATATTATTTTATTTATCCACATAAAATTTTATAAGGAGATATATTTTTTTATGTATCAATTTTCAGTATTTACTTCAACAGTGCTCGATACGTAAATAGAGCTAGGTAGAACATATATTTATGGCATAAACATATTTTCATAGCTTACTATAAATATATATATATATTTTTCTACATCTTAATCACTTAATCACGAAATAATAGTAAGCAAAATAACTACGAACGCTACTATCAACAATAAAAATAATTACATAAAAATACATTAAATGTTTAGGTGATAATAATCGTACATATTTCTAGACAAGGTTTCTTTGTCCAGTGTGACAACGCTGGACTACAGACATGAATATCGAAGGTTCGATATCTGTTAAGTTAGCATTGCTGCTGGCGCCTGTGAGTTAGAAACACGTATCCATGGATTATTTTTATGCACGTATACAATTAATAAAAACTCTATATTTACGGAAAAATGCGTCGTAGTAAGTTAATAATGAAATTTTATGCATCTTAATCACTTAGGAAAGTGAGACAATCGAAATAATAGTAAGCAAAATAACAACGAACGCTACAATCACCAATAAAAATAATTATATAAATATATATATATATATATATATATATATATATATATATATATATAGGTTCGGAAGTTTCTCAAACACATTTTAGTGTCGCCGGTCGTTCGGGTGAAAATAACTGTTTTGTGAGTCAATTTAATTTTTACAGTTACTATATTAATTTGCTCCAAGAATTCACGCTAGTCTTAACATTATTTAAGGGATAATCAGTTGTTTACCATGAAAATTTGATTCGGGAATTTAAAAGCAGACCAGTATTTTATTTAATAGCTTCCCAGCAGAGTTGATAAGACCCCACTTCCCATAACATACAAAAACAAAAACGTTGTTTTGTTCCAGATAAAGGTCTTGCTAACTTATTTAGTTATTAACAAATGCCCTCCTTATCTGTGTTGTTCGTTTGTGTCTAAGAAAATGTATCTGTTTTTTACAAAAAAAACTTTGCTGTATTTTAAAGTGTACGGGCGAATCCATTAAACTACTTTTAAGTGATTTATAGTTTTACGTATTTTTTTATTTTTATTATTTTAGTATATTTAGTTTCATAGCAAACCTATTTAAAAATTATATATATATATATATATATATATATATATATATATATATATATATATACGGGTATATTTTTTCTTTTATTTTTATATCATTATTATTATTATTATTATCATTATTATTATAATTATTATTAATATTATTTATGTTATATATATATATATATATATATATATATATATATATATATATATATATATATATATATATATATATATATACATATATATATATACGTTTATACATATTCTACATTATTTTTATTTAGATAGTTTTGGATTGGATCTATCAGTTTACTTAGATTAATTTGATATGACTTAAAAGCGTAAGGATGGCGAGTAATTGCCTTATTTAATTGTCTGAATATTTTATTATGATCGCTACCTTGTTTAATCATTCTTGTTATTAATTCAGAAAGGGGGTGTGTGACAACTACTAATTGTAAGGTAATTCGAGCAATCCTAAAAAATTCGGACATAAAGCTCCCGTAAAAAATATACACAGGGCAGGTACTATTTTTATGTGGCATCCGTACGATACGAAAAGGGAATTCCTTTCTCGCATCAAACAGTGTTTATTTGAATATTTTATCTTCGATTTGTATATCTAAATAAAGACATGTAGCTTGTGTACCCGTATGTTCACAGTTAAATTTGAACGCTTTAGGATATATATATATATTATTATTATTATTAAACATAACCGACAACTCTTCTCTGGATATTTTTGTATTGATCCTTTCCAAACGCTTATAATACCCAATTGATATAGTTTCATATTTAAATTTTCCACCCATAATTAATTATAAATCTCACTCCAGGTCTTTACCTGTTTGACATTACTCCACTGAAGATGGGCCCAGATGGGTAAAAAGGTACTCTGGACCAAAATGTAAATCACGGCAGTTTCATCAGCCAATTCTCTTAGAGCGAAGGATTTCAGAGCCGGTCGGACGTCATCACAGGATACGCTGACTTGTACATATAATTGAGTGTGGGGTGACACAGTCCTGATATCTGATAGTGATAGATATGCGACAGTATCATCCGAAGAAATAAGCCGAACGGCTGACGAAACGTCACCCTGAGCTGATTTTGAATTGATAGCCTTCCTTAAATCTGCTGTAGGCTTGCATTGGCGAAGGTGTTGTTCGGTATCGATTCTGTGTCAATCTAGAGATTTTAGGAAGGAGGAGTTGTTAGCTTTCACATCACCGGAGAACTATGTCTTTGCTTTTGTGTGGTCGATTAGGGCAAAGACTAAGAGTCGTTCCCAGAAATTCATAGAGTGTTCGGTTATAATATACACTGGGAAGGAGACCAGGGGTTCTGACGCGCATATCCTTGTGGTTATTTGTATGCGAACATGAATGTTCCGACTCCTCCTGAGAGAGGTGAGCCTGCAGATGGTCAACCGGTTCATGGAAGCAACAGATTGATGACTATGTGTCATTTAATAAAAAAATGAGTTGAAGTAAAAAAAAAAGAAAGTTGTTTGGGAGTAATGAAACACTGGCGAAACTCATTTCTCTGTAATATAATTTACGACGAATCATTGACTGCTTTTTTTTCATCGGTGCGTTTTCAAATATCTCTTGCGACGTTTCGTTTATTTTTGTCTTACCCTCGTTTAATAGTAAACCTTTACAAAGTTACTCGGTTGTTGGCGCAGAGATTTTACATCCCAATTAAAAGCGTCAAGACTTGTCATTCCGATGTCAAAACAGACAGGGTGCGAGTAAACATTTTCTCAAGCGCTTGAACATGCAAATCGGAACATGGCTGTCCTATTTCTCATTGTGAAGACATTCCAACACAGGTTAGGGGGAAGAAGCGATGATAGACGTGACATATTATTCCATATCTTCTGTTAACTATTGTTCTGTAGAAATATATGCTTATTATGTATTTTGTTTATCATAAATTATTGCATGACTATATGTATAGTGTAAATCATAAAGATATATATATATATATATATATATATATATATATATATATCGCCCTATGTTTACGTTTTAGGAATTAGATGCCAACTGTTTTTATATTTAAAAAAAAAAAGTAAAACATTTTCTGATGAGATTTAAACTAACACACATATATTTTGGTATGCAGACTGAAATGTAGCGACACTTCCTGAAAGAGATACTCTTGGAGATGATATACATTTTATGGGGATCACTCATGGAAGCAACAGATGAAGGACTGGGTGTCAGTGAGAGCAGTAGGAGACAAGTCGAACACTTCCATATTCGGTGTTCAACCAAAACCTTTTGCTTGACGCCGAAACAAGTAATAGGGAAGAAGCGAGGATAGGCATGGCATATAATTCCCTATCTTCTGTTTACTATTCTTTGGAAATATCTAGTTATTTAGAAATATATGCTCATTAGTAATCATAAATTAATGCATGACCATTAATTTCAAACCATAAAAGTATATATATATATATATATATATATATATAAATATATATATTAGAGCCATATACACACACACACACACACACATATATATATATATATATATATATATATATATATATGTATGTATATCGCTCTAATTTGATATTTCAAAAATGAGATGTCAATTGTTTTTTACATGGTAGAACAAAATTAAAAACATTTTCTGATACGATTTAAACTGACACAAATACAAACTTGGCTTTGTAAAAATCTACAAAACTATTGCCAAGAATGCAGTTCGTTCTCTCATTGTTCCGTGGCTTATGCTGGAATAGACTTATCAACCAAAATGTAACAGGTCGTTGGAGTTAGCGTAGTTTCTTTCTTAGAATTGCTAGTGAAACCAGCCAACTTTCAAATGCCGTAAATAACTGAATGAAATATTTCGAAAGTTAATATGAACTCATTAAATATGCGTCGTTTCATTCAACCCTTCCAAGATAATTGAATTCTTGTCAGAAATCTGCGATAAATAAGATAAATTAACTTGTGTTCATCAGGCATGAAGTAGAAGTTCTCCCTTGCGTCATGGACATCGTCGCAACTGCAGTGGTTGCGCCGACTAAGATGGCAGTTATCCAGCGTCCCTATACTCTTAGGCAAATATAATGCATTATCATGTGCGACTCAGTCATACATCATTTACACAGGCAGCAAACATTCACATGTTAACTCAAATGTTCAAAAGGAAAAACAGAATTATCTTCATTTGCAACGTTCTAGGTCTCAACAATTCGTATCCTTCTAACCATTGATGTTTCGTTATCTTAACTAGTTGACAATATTTGTTTGCATGTATAAACGAATTCTAAACTTCATATCTCACTTTAGTTTGCCTCACAACCATTTCCGAACACTCAACTAATTGAGTGCAGATACTTAACAAACTCTTAATTATGGTACCATGTATCCCTATTTCATACAATTTCATAACGCCTTTCTAACAGTCTCTACTCGCACTCTTTTTATTACACGTAAGCATGTCATTACTATCAATCATTTGAAGGTGAACTCCTAACAGTCTGTAAGCCCTTTTCTGTTTTCAGTAGAAACCAGTTTTCCTTAATCACAACTATTCGAGGACTAGTTCGTTAAAAATTGTAAATTCAACTTTTGTTCTTAGTGGCAACTATGTGTCCGTACTCTCAAATATTTAACAAGTTCCTAACAGTATTTTAATCTTATTCGTACTCTTACTTGCGAAAATGTGTTGTTTAGTTGTTTAGGACGACTTCTTAATAATCTGTAAGTCAAGCTATGTTCTCAGCCACTGAAACATTTCCATCCTAATAAAGGATTTATGACGACTTCTTCACAATACCTACAGCCACTACGTACGTTAAAAAGGTATGTTTGATCAAAAATGACGTCATACACTTTGGTTGAGTGAGTGTCACACGCTAAAAAGTCAAAATACATTATAGTATTTTAGAAGTTGAAGAACACTTTAAAAATGCATTTAAAATAAGTAAAAAAGTAACATAATCCAATGTATACTGAAAATTAACTTTATTCAATTTTAATTTACCAAAAAACAACAACACCAAAAACTAGAATTAATTCAAAAAGAAAAGTTAAGTTGTGGGTTGTTGCGGCGTTGAAGTAGATAAACATAACGGTGTTTCATGACTTTTAAAGAGTAAAACATCATTAATTTTGATTGTGAACAATCTGAAAGAAGAATTATTTATAGAAGTTATTAAAATAAAAAACAAACGATGAAGGATTACAAAAAAAATGAAATAAACGATAAGTTAATTTAAAAGTTTATAATGAAGCTGTTAGCTCCCAACCTGGGTGGCAAATTTTTACGGATTTCTTTTTGTTCTCTTTTTAAATATCTATTGGTTTCTGGTTTTTGCGGATTACATTGTATTTTAAACGCAATTTTGTCAGCGATATGTTACATTTAATACGTCATTATTATGATCTTTAATTTGAAATAGATTTGAATTTCATTTTTAATAAACATGCTTTTATGTTATTATTGGTTTCTTACAGATAAAACATACACTCCCTTAAAGTCTAAGTGGGCAAAGTTTTAATCAAATTTTTATTTTATTATTAATATTTGCTAAAGTAAAAAAAATCAGGAAAAAAACAAATTGAAACGGTGGATTAATTGGCTCTGTCAGCGCTTACTAAATCATACCAACGTTAGTCTATAAAATGTGGCAGTCATTTTGAGAGTTTACCTTTTGAATATAACCGTTTTAAATTAAAACAAATGATGCATAAGTCATTTTAAATAGACAAAAATACGTTAAATCAAAGAAAATTATAAGTTAGTTAAAAATGAAATTCTATGAATAATTTCAATAGAAACACAGAACAAATGTACTAGTGTATAAATACAAATAATTTCAATAGAAATAAACAATAAATGTACTAGTGTATAAATGCAAATAATTTAAATAGAAACAAACAATAAATGTACTAGTGTATAAATACAAATAATTTAAATAGAAACAAGCAATAAATGTACTAGTGTATAAATACCAATAATTTTAATATAAACAAGCAATAAATGTACTAGTGTATAAATACCAATAATTTTAATATAAACACACAACAAATGTACTAGTGTATACATACAAATAATTTAAATAGAAACAAACAATAAATGTACTAGTATATAAATACAAATATTTTAAATACAAACACACAATAAATGTACTAGTGTATAACTACACTCAACAATTGTTGGATCATCTAGTTCAATGTCTGAAATGTACTCTTACTGTTGAATTACTTCGTTTTAATATGATCATGTTTTTATCACAAACATTATTAAACAGAGAATTTGAAATGCTCCAGACAAGCACTCTTTTTTTCTAAACTGTGAGTCTACATGGCAAACATTAGAGAAGCTCTACTAATTCCCTTACAATAGCAGTTCATTTCAGGTATTTCAAGTCTTGTTAGGCGACGGCTAGCACCAACCACTGTAACGTCAACATACAAACGAGACTTACTTGAAATGCCACTTTTGTTATTAGTTGCAAACAGGCCTCTCTTTATTTTTAACTATTATAGAACGCATTTGAACCGACATTTTGCTTCCAAGCTCTATCATGTATTTACTCTAAATAATTTGAGAATAGCTTTCTAACAGTGTGTAAGTCTCTCTTTTTTTCGCAGTTACAGAGAACCCAATAGTCAAGCACATCTTCTTAACAGTCTGTCCTTTCACTCACGTTATTACACTCAAGCATATGCCCCAACTATCAATTATTTAAGGGTGCCTTATTAACAGCCTGTAAGTCAATGCTTGTCTTCTTGTGCAACAATGCGTCCCTGTTTTAAAACTATTCGGGCACGACTATTAACACTATGATGTACCACTCCTGTTAACATCACGATTTCATGTCCCTATTTTCAAATATTTAAGGACGAGGTTTTACAATCTCTAAGTCTCACTCTTTATCTCAATCGAATACACTGATTCTATATTTTCAACAAATTGAAGAGAACTTCCTAACAGTCTTCATATTATATTCTTGTTCTCACTTGCAACTATGTTCCTACTGGAAACTATCTGAGTATAGCTTCATTTAGAGTGTGTATGTACTACCAATATAGACGTATGTTTCTGGGAACCTTTTATTATATTTCAATAAACACAGACTCCTGAAACTATACCATCGATTTTCAAACACCATATATATAGTATATATACACATTTAGTTTTGTAGTCAAACTTGAAGATGTTCCATCAATAGATATAAATGTATACTTTCAGAGCATTTATAATAAGCACATTCTAGCGACTTTCTGGTAAGAATATAACTTTCACGAACGTTTCACCATCATCTAAACAATCAAAACACTCACAGTGTTCAAGCATATCTTACATTTTTAAGAACAGTGATTATCAGGAAAAGACAAGAAAACATCCAAAAATTAACCAGAATAAACTTACTTTAAGAATATTTCTTAAGATCGTTTCTTTTCAAGACAATCACCGTATGTATTCCCTAACGAACGCCATCGTTGATTTTAGCGTGGTCCTGCAACTATTCGTTCAGCTTTGACTTAATTCAGAAATATATAACCTGTTATATATCTAGGGACGTGTATTGAAAGTAAATGTAGTTTATATTAAACCCACTGCAGAATAATACCTTCGATTGATTAAACTCCACGGAAAATATTTCTCATTTTAATAACATTTTCAGTATTTATTAGTTGATATTAAATGTTAGTATAAAGTATTTATTTTATTTAAAAAAATGTTGTTTTATATAACACTAAATATTTGTTTAGCGCTCTTCATTTCAGTGACAAAATGCAGATTATTATACCCATATAAAAAAGCAGATTTCTATAACTATGTATACACTTCACTTTATTATTCCTATTAATGAAATAAAATATAGCCTACTCATATATAACATTAAGTACCAACATTTACGAATAAATATATCCTGAATTTGCTAATACAAAAACATATCTGAAATGTGAAAATAAAAACATCTTACTAATATTATCCATATCTCTCAGGACAGCTTTTTTCATTTAAATTACTAATGTGTTGTTATCACTTCCAACGGCGAACTTCCAAACTAAATACCGTAGAATTTACCCTACCCATCCCTGTGTTCGCGCAGTGCGTTATACGTCTTAAGTTTCGTCGTTTTAATTCAAAACTCAACAAAACAACATGATTAAACATCTATTGATTTCGGCTGGGTGTGCGTAAGAAATTCACCTTTCAAAGCTATCTATTTCCCTGTCCTTATCATATTTGCGTATGTCCGTGGCGGAGCGCTTAACTGTGAAAATACAACTAATAGTCGATAAGATTTTTCAAATAAAACTCTGCAGTTCAGAACGTACAATACTCTTTTAAATTCGAAAGCAACTATACGCCAATCATATGCCAATTATACCATGAATTTCCGTATACAGCATAGTCTACACTATTTTCACTGTCCTTCCACTTACTAGACATATAATGTTTTTTAATTACACTATCTGTAGCCTTACAAAACAATTAACATTTCGGACAAATAACATCGCTAATTTCCTTTTAACAAAGTTCTGCTAGAAAACATCATCAGCAACCTCGAATGTTGCTTATTAATGTGTTGTCGACTGTGCAATCATGCTGAAATCGCTATCTTTTAATATGGACCCGTCAAAAATAAATGAGAACACCATTAGTTATGAAATCCCGTCGTAAACCTCATATGCGCTTCCTTCATTAATCTATAATCTTAGTTTAGTCATCTCAATATAATCACACTCGATACTCTGGAAAGTAACAATCACCGTTGTTCTCTTTTAACAAGTCGCATTAATGCGCAATTTAGCTTCGTCCACTTTTCTCTCGGGTCAGCACTATTGCTGGACGGACTGTGTCGTTCATCTCATCAGTAATTCATGTGCGCAGTCGTCAGACAATCGGTTGATTTAATATGTAAGAGTTTCACGCCACTCGCCGTTTATGATTTTAGTGATTCGTTGTTGCTCGTCTTAAAATTTAGCCTGGGCAGGGAACTCTAACATGAAAAATATCCCGCCAAACAAAAACCAAACGGGCAAAAGACCGCTCACAAGTTGTAATCGTTCTACCGCCCGACATGAAGGTTTTGTGGTTTTTTATAGTAGATTTAGGACTAATTATTTTTTGGTTAGCTTAGTAGCAGAAATAATGAACAAGCTACTTTTCTTAGAAAGTTTCTATGTTACCATTTTATCTTTGTACTTTTTTATTTTTCCCCTTCTCTTCTTAAGTGACCTCAATTAATGCAACGCCTAATTGTGTATTGTCGGTTGTTGAAACCCATATTCCAGATACTTAATATCCCTGATGATCTGCCAAACAAGTACCGGCTTGGTAGTTAAACACGTGCCGGAAAACATTTAATTTAAATAAATAATATTTGTAAGATAATGTATTTTATGGTGATGATTGGTCTCCTGAACGGAATGCTTTGATTAGCCTTCAAAAAGCACATATAAATGCTCTGTACCATGTAATCGAGTATCATCGAGCTTGTTTTTATTGACCTAATTCCGGTCTTCACTGGATCCTCTATTTTCTAAGTGAAAAATCTAAATCTAAATCTAAATCTCTCTCTCCATATCTCTCTCGATATATATATATATATATATATATATATATATATATATATATGTATATATATATATATATATATATGTATATATATATATATATATATATATATATGTATATATATTAACATATATATATATATATATATATATATATATATATATATATATAAATAGAACTACATTGTTCAAGGTACTTGGAGTTGTATATCTTATTTCTGTCAATGGGGTGCAATAGAATTATGAATCTGCGTCAACGCCGGGGTAAATTACAGTGAAAATATGTCACAACCGGCACCTCTAAAATAAAATATTGCATATACTTCTATTACGATAGACTCAATAGACGCACAAGACCTATATATAGTTCAACTCTACTACCTATTGTACTACAGCAAGTATATTTTCTTTCAATCACAAAGAATACAATAATATTATTGAGTTTGCGTTTCTGGCGGACATTTATAAAAGTGAAAATAATTGCACCTAGACTGTTGTAACATATGCTCCTATAACTATATATATTCTAAATCTACCTTATCTTTCGTATTTAGATAAGTATATTTATTTTTTATGAAACGGGGTACAATACTATAGTGAGGTATACATTTGAACCTTACTTTTATGAAAACAGAAAATTACGTTGTATTTTATTCTATTTATAAATTACATTCATCGAAATGAGAAAATAAGAATGGTGATCTCAGGTCCAAAGCTTGGAGCGAGATTACACATTATTCATTTCAGGGAACCACCGTGGAGGTTTAAAGATCATTAATTCACTGAAAACTATTTAAATTAATTTCATTGTACTTCACCCCTTAAATAAATGCTTCGGCATCAATTGAAGATTGTGTATTTTAAAATGTAAAAATGTAGTAGTAAACACGTAATCTGTCATAGAAATAGGCTGTGAAAAGTAGAGAGAAGAAACGGGACAGACCTGTGTTTAAAAGATAACATGAAAGACAGAAATAGGGTTAGTGTTTATAGAAAGATGTTACACAATAGTTTGATGAATTATTATTTTGTATTCCATCATCAGACCAACGCCACGTAACTCTGTTAGAAGAAATATGAAAAACAAACAGTAGATGTTCATGGAGGATAAATCATAATATGTCTCTCTAGATTTCCATTAGTTTCCATTCAATCCCCTTTGTACAATAACACAACTCTTCTCGCTATAGACATTTACCAGTGATTGTTCATAGATAATACTTGATTGTTTTTCCTGGAGCCTGAGTGAGAATATATTTAAACAACTTAGTGCCGTTTATTACGCCTAAAATGTATGTCTCGATTTTCCAACCCATTCTCAAATGTACGTACGACCATATGTCACTGTACTACCTGGTTTTGTTTTCACTACAATGCAATTTTTGCCGGGTAAGAGTGTCATGTTATAATATTGTTCTGATATATTTACTTGGACTTGCCCTGATATGTTCTATTTCAACGTCTCTTCATGTAATTTTCTTTTAACTCATTGGAGGTTAGTAATTACCATCTAGCTATGTCGGTTTGTTTCTGCATTCATGCATTTTGCATCAGTGCAGTGGTGTGTATCGTGTGAATCCTCATTTTGATTTCACTCTGATATAATCTTTTTCTGAAGTTGAACGAAATCTTTTCTAATGCCTTTACATTCGTCGTACGAGGTCGTCTTGTTTGATAACAGATTCAGTTCGCTGTCAATTTGGTGTACCTTTATTTTCTAACTGTTTCAGCTTCACTCTGTGATTAGCTCGGATGGTTGAATTTTATTTTTGGAAATTTAAAATCATCGTTTTCTTGATGTAGTGTCTTTGTTCTTATTTCAACTGATATTTTTTTATCATTTCATATGTTTGTTCCTATGTGTGTATATTTTCTTTGTCTCTGTGTTGAATGTCGTTTACACAATTTCTTCCCAAGTTGTCCGTGACTCGTTATAGTATTGATAAAACAGTAGTTATCTTTTTGTCTCTTGTTCACACAATATAGATGTTCTGCTTACTTGTTTGTCTATCTTGACTTGAATAATCACATTGTGTTACTTTGTACAGCATGCAATACTAATTTCGTTTGTCATTGCAAGTATTCATTTTGAAGCTATGTTAATATTTTAACAATATTCAGTGAATAAACATCTCTTCACGTTTCTAGGTTTCGTTTTCGTTTATTTCTCATGTTCCCTATTGTGCAGTTTCGTTATTTGGTCTGCGCTAATCAACCGCAATATATTTTGAGATATTATTTGTGTTTTTTTACGAACTATGCATTAATAAGAATCCAAGTATGTTCTACGTTTATACAAATTTATTTTTATTCATTTTTGCATGAATTTTACTGTTTTCAACTAATTGTTTACATAAAGTGTATTACTATTCGGCAATGAAATGAATTAGTTGACTTATTTAAATGTCTATTACATTTTTACTTGATGTCGTTGTTGGTGATGTTTTGAATAACACTTTGTTATGTACAATTCCTTATAAAACGGACAATATATAACATATTTCTGCATCAGCTAGGATAATAATTATATTACTTTTAATAGTTATACTAATAGTAACAATACTATGATTGGTGTAACTAACATATGATTATGGGATTTGTATAGATGCACACTTGTCTTTGTTCAGTATTTAAACATTCGTATACACACATCAAAATGGTATTAATTTTGGGATATAAGAATCTGTGATTTCTGTGACAGGGAAACGGTAAGTAATTTCAAGTAAAATCAAGTAGATCCGGTTATGTACATTTTATGAGGGTTACTTTAAACAATAAATATAATTTAATAGTAAATCGCGCAGACGAAGTGATTACAGAAAATAAAATAGTATGTGCTGTCATACCTGGGCTGGTGCATGAACCACTAACATTTGCCTGTTAGACATGTCCCAAAAAGAATTAATCCCCTATTAAGTCTCTAGCTATCCACCAAGCTCAAGCCCTTGTCCCATCTCCGCAATGTTCTTGTTTTACAAGTACTTCAATGGAATGTGATATGATGAACTGGCTTCTCTGGTCCCCTCGACCTATATACACCCGACAAACTCGACAACAAGTTAAATCCTATACATTCACTGTGGAGGTACCGTGGATGCAGGTGGACTTTCCGCTTGAATAGCTTCTTTTCTCAAGCGACCAGCCTTTGGAACACCCTTCCTGATCCCTGTTTCCTTGACTCTATCGACATGCAAAAATCTAAGTGTAATGTGACCAAATATCTCGCTGCACATCTCATACTAAGGATCTCGTTGCACAACTTGGTCCTTCGAATTCAGACGTGATATATTATGTGTTGATGATATTATGAACACATAACATGTACTATACTACCCCCGAAGGAAGATTTAATGCTGGGAGAGTGCTCTAAGGGCAACATAATAAATGATATAGTAAATCCCGCCTCTGACTAAATCATTGAAATATACAAATAGTATATTAATATTAACAGTTGTATAGTTTATTGTATTGTGTTTGTACGGACGCTTCCAACCCCTGCGAAAAGGCTGTTGCAGTCGTCCTCTAGGATGGGCAATATGACTTTAGAAGAGCTGTTTGCCTAAGCTCGAGCATTGAGAAAATGCAATGGAAGACCAGTCGTGGCTCCGACACAGCCTGCCCGAATGACTCAACCACCTATGGGAATAGGGCGATCTGATTATACATATTACAAGTGCAATGAGCCTTATCATTTAACGAGAAACTGCATGCAGATTAGGCAGACCACCCGTCAACCAATGCAACAAGGCCGGTCAATTGGTAAGGGATTGCCCGAGAAACGAGGTTGAAGACGAGACATCCGCGCCAGTCTATTCCCCAGTCAGAATGTGAACTCGGTGTAGCGGAGAGTGGGAAAGGTAGCCGACTTCTGTGGACCAACATGCTTCTGGTCTATCCGTAAAAGGAAATGTCTTGAAAATAAAATTGATGTATTCTACACCGACTGCCAACTGCGTTTTGCACCTCTTTCTCTCTCCACTTCACTTTGTTCACTGAGCAACACCAAACTCTTTAATCAAGAGTAC
Source organism: Sepiola atlantica (assembly GCA_963556195.1). Taxonomy (NCBI): domain Eukaryota; kingdom Metazoa; phylum Mollusca; class Cephalopoda; order Sepiida; family Sepiolidae; genus Sepiola; species Sepiola atlantica. The sequence goes on from OY744517.1 coordinate 228,700,649, forward strand.
AGTTTTTATACTATTAAATCCACCCCTATGCAAATTGACTCCCCACTAGATCACTCTAGTGGCTAGAGACTCCAAACAGACAATCTGCAAAGGGAGGATAACTCAAATGGCACTTAACCACACGCCCCCTTGATCTTCAAGATAAATAATTGGTTTCATAATCCGCCGTCCACGTCGGCCGTCTTCTTTCACGTTGCGACCTTCGTACGGGTTATTCTCAGGGGATTTCTTCAACCTCTTCATCTGATGGTAAGGTAACTCTCCGTATATCTAATACGTGACGAGGCACTCCGTTAACTGACTCGTTGTTTCAGATAGTACATCAGTTACTGTTCCTCTTCCCCAGCGGGTTGTACATCTGACGTTGGGCGGTTTCACTCACACCTCCTCACCCACAGTGATGTTCGCTTGCCCCTGTTCAACTTTCTCCGTCATTGTCAGTGGATGTCGCAATTCATACGTGAAGACAGATCGATGCGGCACTGACGTTTCGTCTTGGCAAGCCTTCGGTGCCATGTTATACCAAAAGACCGCTTCTTGCGGCAGAATTTGGCTTCTTCCTGGCATAGCTTTTATAGTTCGATGGTGTCTCTCTATGATTCTATTGCCGTTTGGGCAGTACGCTGATCCAAAATATTGCCTAACGCTCAAGTGAAAATGCTGTATTAAAAGTTGATTTTACTTCATCAATATCACCTGCAAATCAATAGTCACTTATCATTCAATAGTCACCTATAAATCAATAGTCACCTACAAGTTTATAATCATCCATAAATCAATAGTCACCTATAAATCAATAGTCACCTACAAGTTTATAATCATCCATAAATCAATAGTCACCTATAAATCATAGTCATCACAAATCAATGGTCACCTACAAATCAATAGTCACCCATAAATCAATAGTCATCTACAAATCAATAGTCACCTATAAATCAATACTCACCTACAAGTAAATAATCATCCATAAATCAATAGTCCCCGATGAATCAACAGTCACCTATAAATCAATAGTCATTTACAAATCAATGGTCACCTACAAATCAATAGTCACCCATAAATAAATAGTCATCTACAAATCAATAGTCACCTATAAATCAATAGTCACCTATAAATCAATAGTCATTTACAAATCAATGGTCACCTACAAATCAATAGTCACCCATAAATAAATAGTCATCTACAAATCAATAGTCACCTATAAATCAATAGTCATCACAAATCAATGGTAACCTACAAATCAATAGTCACCCATAAATAAATAGTCACCTACAAATCAATAGTCACCTATAAATCAATACTCAACTACAAGTAAATAATCATCCATAAATCAATAGTCACCTATGAATCAATAGTCACCTATAAATCAATAGTCACCTACAAATCAATGGTCACCTACAAATCAATAGTCACCCATGAATAAATAGCCATCTACAAATCAATAGTAACCTATAAATCAATAGCCATCTACAAATTAATAGTCATCCACAAATCAATAGTCATCTACAAATCAATAGTCATCCACAAATCAATAGTCACCTACAAATTAATAGTCACCTATCATTCAATAGTGACCTATAAATCAATAGTCACCTACAAGTTTATAATCATCCATAAATCAATAGTCATCTACAAATCAATAGTCACCTATAAATCAATAGTCATCACAAATCAATGGTCACCTACAAATCAATAGTCACCCATAAATAAATAGTCATCTACAAATCAATAGTCACCTATAAATCAATAGTCACCTACAAGTCAATAATCATCCATAAATTAAAAGTCACCTATAAATCAATAGTCACCTATGCATCAATAGTCATCTACAAATCAATAGTCATCTACAAATCAATAGTCACCTACAAATCAATAGTCATCAATGAATCAATGATCATCTACAAATCAATAGTCCTCCATAAATAAATAGTCATCTACAAATCAATAGTCACTTATAAATCAACAGTCAACTACAAGTCAATAATCATCCATTAATCAATAGTCATCTACAATTCAATAGTCACTTATAAATCAATAGCCATAAACAAATAAATAGTCACCTATGACTCATAGTCACTTATAAATAAATAGTGTGCAGCTTCACACCCAGCTTGAGCTTATTAAGCCACGCGACCACATCGCCTTCTCCTTTAAATGGCCTCAAAATATCACTGTTTAATTTACTCGTTCGCCCATTTTCGCCGAATTAGCTTCTGGTCTATCCGTAAAAGGAAATGTTTTGAAAAATAAAATGTATGTATTCTCCACCGACTGCCAACTGCCTTTTGCACCTCCTTCTCTCTCCACTTCACTTTGCTCACTGAGCAACAACAAACTCTTTAATCAAGAGTACATTTTTTATACTGATAAATCCAGCCCTATGCAAATTGACTCCCCAGCAGAGCCATCCAGCGGTTAGAGACTTAAAACAGCCAATCTGCAAAGGGGGGATAAGTCAAATGGCACTAAACCACACCCTCATGCAATATGACTCCCCACCAGAGCCATCTAGTGGCTAGAGACTCCAAACAGCCAATCTGCAAAGGTAGGATAACTCAATTGACACTTAAATACAATGCTTGTTCGCAGTGGTCGAAGAGCAGACGTTTGGTTTGCTGATTGTGCGGAGGAGAGCTGCGGGTGCAAAAGCGCAAACGCCATTCACGAACAGTTTAATTTATTTATTTTTATTTAAAAGATAAAACGGCGGCGAGCGGCTTTGGCGTGCTCATTAGCATATGTGAGATATCATTATTGTACCGAGCCCAACAAAACGTGATTAAGTGAGATTCGTAAAGAATAGAAAAAAAAAGTAGAAAAAGAAGAAGAACAACAACAAAATGCCGCATTTATTTTTGTGAAACGTTGCATTAACTCGTTCAAGCTATTTCGGCGTTAATACAACAAGCAAGCAGTTCGAGATTCAATTAGTTCCAGAGTTTAGTGGGACGGTCACTGATCTCCCGATAGTAGAATGGATAGAATAGGGGGAACTTGTTTGTGAATTGTGCGAATTTTGACAAGTGATGCGAGTCCTTCCCTTTAGGTAAAGAGGTAGCGAGATTGACGTGTTTAGACAGCAAGGCAATGAACATAGGGCATACATAAATTATGTGAAGCAGACACTGCTAACTGTTTGCAACTGATTCATTTGTGGGATGTAAACGACGCGGCAGCTACATCCCGGTGAGACTGTAGAGTAAGAGGCGAGATATAAACGCCAGTCCTTCCTCAGACATTGATGTGCTGCCTCCCGAAGAGCCTGAACAGCAACACTTGAGTTACAAGGTGGAGTATCGTGTTTGGACAAGAATCCCGAATATACAGTGTCCATTAACTTACACAGTTGGACGCGTTACGGGCGTGATTAGCTCGCTAAATGTCCTCATTGATAGGATTCCTTGGAACGTAAGGGGCATACGTCCAGTTATCGGCCTGACTTCGTCAAATAGTGGAAGTGACAGCAAGCCGCCCACTCAAGGTTAACAAGTGAGCACGATAAGCGGAGTGAACAGCCCCATGCTCAGTACTAATTTGTCGGATGATTCTTCTGCAGACGAGTAATCCGAAGAAGAAACTGTGGTCGTATCACAGCGAACAAATAGTTACAGTCCCAGGTCTGGTACAGATGCATCGGATGCTCTGCAGACGAGGTATTTGAAGAGGAATTTGCAGCCATATTGCCGCGGAGAAGCATCGGGGAGAAAATATCAGCACCTGGTTGCCACATTTGTGATCATGAGATCAGGAAAGACAGACGACTGCTGTGCACCAAGACGTTTGCCCGCGGCGGTTGAAGAGAAGACGTTTGGTTTGCTGCTTGTGCAGAGTAGAGTCATGCGCGAACCCGAACACGCCTATTCACGACAACTTTCATTATTTTTTTTAAAAGGAAACGATAGTAGGCTACTTAGACGTGCCTGTGAGATATCGCTACTATGAGAAGCAGGAGAAAACGTTATTTGGCGAGATAACAGAAAATTAAGAAGAAGAAGAAGAAGAAGTAGAAGAAGTAGGAAGTGCCACATTTGTTTTGTGAAACGTTGTGTTTACGCGTTTAAGGAAGCGAACAGAAGAAGAAAGTGCCACATTTAATGTTGTGAAACGTTGTGTTCACTCGTTCACTGAAGCGAACAGAAGAAGAAACTGCCGCATTCCTTTTTGTGAAACGTTGTAATGACTCGTTCAAGGAAGCGAACAAAAAAATAAAGTGCCGCATTAATTTTTGTGAAACGTTGTGTTTACTGGTTCAATGAAGCGAACAAAAGAAGAAAGTGTCGCATTAATTTTTCTGAAACGTTGTGTTGACTCGTTCAAGGAAGCGAACAAAAAATAAAGTGCCGCATTAATTTTTGTGAAACGTTGTGTTCACTCGTTCAATGAAGCGAACAAAAAAATAAAGTGCCGCATTCATTTTTCTGAAACGTTGGGTTGCCTCGTTCAAAGAAGCGAACAACAGAAGAAAGTGCCGCATTCATTTTTGTGAAACTTTGCGTTGACTCGTTCAAGGAAGCTAACAAAAGGAGAAAGTGCCGCATTCATTGTCGTGAAACGTTGTGTTTACTCGTTTAAGAACGCTAACAGAAGAAGAAAGTGCTTCCTTCATTTTTGTAAAACGTCGTGTTGACTCGTTCAAGGAAGCGAACAGAAGAAGAAAGTGCTGCATTCATTTTTGTTAAACGTTGTGTTGACTCGTTAATTAAAGCGAACTGAAGAAGAAAGTGCCTAATTTATGTTTGTGAAATGTAGTGTTTCCTCGTTCAATGAAGCGAACAACAGAAGAAAGTGCCGCATTCATTTTTGTGAAACGTTGCGTTGACTCGTTCAAGGACGCTAAGAAAAGAAGAAAGTGCCGCATTCATTTTCGTGAAACGTTGTGTTTACTCGTTTAAGGACGCTAACAGAATAAGAAAGCGCTTCCTTAATTTTTGTGAAACGTTGTGTTGACTCGTTCAAGGAAGCGAACAGAAGAAGAAAGTGCCGCTTTAATTTTTGTTAAACGTTGTGTTGACTCGTTCAAAGAAGTGGAGAAAAAAAGAAAGTGCTGCATTAATTTTTGTAAAACGTTGTGTTGACTCATTAATTAAAGCGAACAGAAGAAAAAAGTGCTTAATTTATTTTTGTGAAACGTTGTGTTGCCTCGTTCAATAAAGCGAACAACAGTAGAAAGTGCCGCATTCATTTTTGTGAAACGTTGTGTTCACTCGTTCAAAGAAGCGAACAAAAGAAGAAAGTGCCGCATTCATTTTTGTGAAAAGTTGTGTTTACTCGTTAATTAAAGCGAACAGAAGAAGAGAGTGCCTAATCCATTTTTGTGAAATGTTGTGTTGCCTTGTTCAATGAAGCGAAAAACAGGAGAAAGGGCCGCATTCATTTTTGTGAAACGTTGTGTTGCCTCGTTCAAGGTAGCAAACAAAAGAAGAAAGTGCCGCATTCATTCTTGTGAAACGTTGTGTTGCCTCGTTTAATGAAGCGAACAACAGAAAAAAGTGCCGCATTCATTTTCGTGAAACGTTGTTTACTCGTTCAATGAGGCTTACAAAAGGAGAAAGGGCCGCATTCATTTTTGTGAAACGTTGTGTTGACTCGTTCAAAGAAGCGAACAAAAGAAGAAAGTGCCGCATTAATTTTTCTGAAACGTTGTGTTTACTCGTTCAAGGAAGCGAACAAAAGAAGAAAGTGTCGCATTATTGTTTGTGATACGGTGTGTTAGCTCGTCTAAGGAAGCGAACAGAAGAAGAAAGTACCTAGTTTATTTTTGTGAAACGTACTGTTGACCCGTTCAAGGAAGCTAACAAAATAAGAAAGTGCCGCAATCCTTTTTGTGAAACGTTGTGTTGACTCGTTCAAGGAAGCTAACAAAAGGTTAAAGTGCCACATTTATGTTTGTGAAACGTTGCATTGACTCGTTCAAGCTATTTCGGCGTAAACACAACAAGCAAGCAGTTTGACATTCGATTGATTGCAGAGTTTAGTAGGACTGTCACTGATCTCCTGATAGTAGAATTGATCGAATAGGTGGAACTTGTTTGTGAATTGTGCGAATTTTGCCAAGTGATGCGAGTCATTCAGTTTAGGTTAAGAGGGAGTGAGATTGCGGTGTATAGACAGCAAGGCAAGGAATATAGGACATACATAAATTATGTGAAGCAAGCACTGCTAACTGTGTTTGCAACTGATTTATTTGTGGGATGTTGACGACGGGGCGGCATCATCCCGGTGAGACTGTAGATGTGTTTTGGGCTGGGCTTCGAAGACTTGCCCTCCTTGTTAGAGAGATACTCCCAGAAAAATGGATGGTGTGCGGTTTTGTAGTAGGACTGCCGAGTCACGTTAGGCAACCTATTCGGACGTGGTCGAGAATGGATGACATGACTGTAAAGCAAATTTTAACTTAACCACGTGCTATCATATCAGCCAAAAAATAATTAGTTGTGGCAGCTATACAACCAGTGTAGTCTACCAAGTAGATGTTACTCACTGTGTCGAGTTATGATATCATGGAATGCTATAAATGCTCTGGTCCAGACTACTTCGCAAGAGACTGTCAGTATCAGCATGATGAAGGGCGTAATGGCCCCAGATACAAATCGCGAGGAAAGATGCAGTGCTACAGATGCCAGAAACTAGGCCACATTGCATCTGAGTGTCTGGGAAACAGAGAAAGAGGCGAGATATAAGCGCCAGTCTTTCGTCAGTCATTGATGTTTAACGTCCCGATGAGCCCGAACAGCAACAGTTGAGGTACAAGGTGGGAGATCTTGTTTGAACAAGAATCTCGAATATAGAGTGTCCATCAACTTACACAGTTGGAAGCGTGACGGGCGTGATTAGCTCACAGAAGGTCCTGATTGATAAGATTCCTCGGAACGTAAGGGGCAAACGTCCCGTTATCGGCCTGACTGCGTCAAAAAGTGGAAGTGACAGCAAGCCGTCCACTTAATGTTAACAAGTGAGCACGATAAGCGGAGTGAACAGCCCCAGACTCGTTCAAGGAAGCTAACTAAAGAAAAAAATGCCGCATTCATTTTTGTGAAACGTAGTGTTGACTCGTTCAAGGAGCGAACAAAAGTAGAAAGTGCCTCATTTATTTTTGTGAAACGTTGTGTTGACTCGTTCAAGGAAGCTAACAAAAGAAGAAAGTGTCGCATTCATTTTTGTGAAACGTTGTGTGTACTCGTTCAAGGAAGCTAACAAATAAAAAAAGTGATGCATTCATTTTTTAAACGTTGTGTTGACTCGTTCACGGAAGCGAACAAAAGAAGAAAGTTCCTCATTTATTGTTGTGAAACGTTGTGTTTACTCGTTCAAAAAAGCGAACAGTAGAAGAAAGTGCCGCATTTAAGTCTCCCACTAGGGAGAAGTACTCGGATTAAGCGAGCAGCTAGCACCTGGCACTTGTGTTATTATACGATCATGGGTTAGTGTGACAATGAAGAGGAACACTTGCCAACAGGAAAAGTAATGAGGTGTATCGTATGTCGTGGCTGCAGGGTAAAAATGGGTTTTCGTCATGTATATATATATATATATATATATATATATATACATATATATATATATGTATACAATTAACTTACTATGTGATAATATATATATATGTATACACACACATACACACACATATATATAAATATATATATGTATATATATATATGTATATATATATATATATATATATATATATATATATATATATATATGTGTGTGTGTGTGTGTGTGTGTTTTAATTGATGACGATGTCTCCAAAAACAATACGAGTTAGTTCTTGTATTTAATTCTTTTGAAATGTATTAGGAACGATAATTTAAAGTAATAATTTTCTAATTGAATTCATATGAAAATATCAAAACCTATCTTTCATTAGCCTGCAAGTAAGAACACTTATTCCTTTGAGCGCCTTTATTCTATACGCAAGGATTAATTCTCAATATTCCCCATAAGTTTCCTCCTTGTATATCTACTTTTTATCTATAATTCATTATGTATACAATTGCTAGATAAAAGTATTCAATTCACGTCATATTTGGAGATGTAAATATTACGACAACGTAGTAATTTATTGCTGAACGCTCCAGGTACGGTACTCGCTTATTCTTGGTGAGCTGGTAATAAGCTGATAAGCAATATTTCAAGCTCAAAGAGTCTTACCAAACGAGCGTTTCTGCTGTTTTTTAATCATATTCGGAATAGACTTTAATTTGTCAACTAAACGAGTGTTAGAGACCGACTGGGAGCTTCTGTAAGACAATTTTGTCTACGGCTTAATATGGCTGATATGTCTTCTTTATCCCTTAATAGGAAATATAACAGATGGAGTTGATTCAAAGTCATGCGGGAGATGAGAACATTAGTTAACAGCAAAGATGAAATAAGTAAAGGAAAAAGAATAAGAGGGAAAAATGTATTTGAAAAATTATATGATCAGCGGAACCCGTGAACCGGCGTTGCCAGAGAAAATTAAAAAATCAAAACACATTTGCTCCCATTTTCAAACCAATGAAGTAGTATTAATTGAATGCTCACCTTTCTATCAGGATGATCCAGTGGGTTCGTCAAATATTACAATTATAAGAAATAATGAACATAAAAACGTCCGTAAACTTTCATAGTTGCATATTGGCATCCTCGAGGAAACGTACGTACGTAGAGATGAAGATTACAGTGCTGGGGGATACACAATAAGTGTCTCTATAAACACACTTTATGGATACTATTATATTAGGTTAAAAGTCATATGTGAATAAAGTATGTTTCTATGTAATATTTTAATATTAACGTTTAATTGGTATTGTAATGAGAATGTTATGCAACGGCCTCTAAAATCGATTAATAAGTGAATTATAGATTAGATAAGTTAATTATAGATTATATAATTTAATAAAGATACATCAAAATAACTTTTATGAATGAAACTGAACAGTTAACCCCTAATATCATGTGATAAGTAATAATGAAAGTGCTAGCATCAACGTACGTATGTGATTGTATGCTGTCGTTGTCTATGACAAGGGACAGCGCGCGCGTCTAGACGGGGTACAAACACTGAAAAGGACCTGCTAGAACTATTAATTAATCGCGCGGAGTGACGAACTAAAAAAACTGTGACTACCATTAATTTGCACAATAACTCTTATCCAATCGATATAAATCTTTTTAGGAGCATGGTAATAGTTGCTAACTTGTTGTAAATATAAATACTATATATTTATGTAAATATTGCTTTTGTAATATCGCGATTTAACAATATGTCGTGAACATCTGAATGGCGACATACGAAGTTGAGGGGGTTGCACGCAAACAACCTTTCTTTCGGCTGACTCGCCTCGTAAAATTGTACCCGTTTCTTTACCTTTCTGTCAACTGTTAACAAAAAGGGGGTGCCCGATACCACTGGCCATTAAACATACGTGATATTTCTGTTCGTCCTCTTCTCAATGTCGCATCATTATAATTTTTAATTCTCCGGCAAAATATTAAGAAAAATAGGTACTCTTATAGAGAACGCACCGCGTTTCCGTGATTTTGCGTCGTCAACGTTCGGGAAGGTCTCGGAAGCGCCCGAGAATTGACGAGGTGAACATTGCTGAACGATAAATTAAAGACTGACATACGATAAATTCGGACGAAGAAAATCAAAGTCAAATACATATATAACGAACACACCAGAGCTAAACAGCTGTTATTAATTAGATGCTTATTTTTTTTAACATAATGTTGTGTTTTGTGCAAATGAGTGATTTGGATAACAAACTACGAAACCACTGCTTTTAACCAATTTCTTTGTTAATTTTTTTCCATTTTCTTCTATGTTTTTATTTCCTTTTTAACATTTTCTGGGTAAAAGTTCAGTGTTCGGGTTAGAGTAAGGGTTAAGGTTTAGGGTTATACATTAATTTTTCCAAAATTGGAATTTGATTGTGTAACGCTTCTTGCAACCTGAGTCGCCAATAGTTTTGTCAACTGCAGGCCGCTTCCGAGATCTGTCTGAACGTTGACGACGCGAAGTCACGAAAATGCGCTGCGTTCTCTATAAGAGTACCGAACACTATTTGTTGTCTTTTCGCATGCACATAAACGGATATAGTAAACAACGGGTATCATACAAGTAACCGGACATAGTCGACAAAGGTCATCCTCTACTCTGATGAGTACACTGCCTAGCGGATTGCATATAAAATTGAATAAAGTGTATGTCTAACAGGGTATCAACGCGAGTGGCATCTCTAAGTCGCAAATACTTTATATATAAGGTAAACAAAACAAAAACCCATAAAATATGTTCAGTCTAGTAGTGCTTCAGAAATACTATTAGACATGTAAAGTTCACATTTATTCTATTTGAAACTTAAGCGTAAAGCAGTGTTATTATAGTGAGATACTTACGAAAAAGGAATTTGTGAAGAGACAATGAACCTAATAATAAATAGATCATTTTAATAAGAGTAGTACATATACGTATAAGAGATACGTCAAATAAATCTGAGCGTTTAGAGCTGAACATAAAATGTGGAACGCAATTGTTTTACACCAATCAAACGAACGATGAAACACAACTTTTCATAGAATACAAGGGTGCTTCATCGATAGCTGTACACAATATAGTATGGAAATGCAAGTGTCCTTCACACATCAATCGATAGATGAACAATTCCCTTGATATAAAAAATACAAAAGAGTTTCTATCATCAACTGATAGACGACACATTTCATTGAAATGCAAGTGTAAATCAGCAATACACCGATAGACGTACATAACGTTTTGTATAAATGCAAATGTTGTTCGCCAACCAACCGATAGACAAACACAGTTTTATAGACATTCAAGGATATTTAGTACTATTACACTAAGCTTTTGTTTAGTGGACGGCAGGAAAGTATTGCTGTCCGCACACACAAACACCGCGCCAGTATTTGCTCGTAGGAGTAAAATACACTCATGATGGTTCGTATGAAATATAATAAGTTGTTGTCCTTCAACATTGCTTTTAAATTCAGCGATATATTTATGCAATATATACGTATATACAGACTTTCTTTGTTTATACAAACAAAATGGATCTTGTTCTTTTTAAATTATATTTGAGAAGTACTAAGTATTAATCGAGGGCACAAAATGCATTTTCTATTGTGTTTTAAGGTTGGCATACTCAAAACCGGAAACGAACACCATCTATTCTTAAAAAAATACAATGTTACTTATATTTAATAATTTCATGTGTGTTTTTAAATACTAATTGCATATTCTAATTTAAATTGAAAAATAAAAAATTCCAAAAATTGCAAAGATTTTCAGAATTTAAATTTTAAGATTAAAGTAAAATAAGATAAGAATATGGTGAACATTTTTGAAAAAAACAGATTGTAATAATAACTTTCAGAATAATAAAAATGAATTTCAAATAAGTTGAAATAATTCATACTTATTTCCGAATTAATTTTTAATATCATAATTCAATTCATGTTAAACTCATTTTAATTATAGCAATATACCATTTTATTATGTTAGAAATGTAAACGCCTAGAGTTAATCTAAAACACACTATTTCTCTGCGTTTAAAAAAATATAATTAAAAAATGTTCCCAATATACCTAAAAGACAACATTTTAAATTATAATCACTCTTTTTTTGCTTATCTTTTAAAATATAACTATCACTTTGATGGAACTATTTCAAATATATTAAGACACTGAATTAAAAACATTTACGTACATTTTAATAAAAAAATAAATAATTATCCAAAAATGTCCGAGCGATCAAAAAATGTCCAGACGATCAGAATAGCAAAAATTCTATGGAATATAAAAATCACTACCCTATTTCATATTAGAAAGCCGTGTGTCAGATGGTTTTCTAATAATTTTCCCTAATTTATTTATTAGTTTATTAGCATAAATATAAACAGTTAAGATATTTTTATTAAAAAGGTACTTTTACAGTCTTGATTGGTCTTAATATGATTTTATTTCCCTATCTGATTTTAAAATGATATTAACATTATTTAAATATCGACGAATATATTATAGTTTTCACCTTGATATTTTGTTTTTTTATGAACAAAACAAACATTAATGGTGAAAATTACATTTTATTTTTCTAAAGTGAACATGGAAACTGAATGAATGTCTGTAAGTAAAACTTCGATGACATCGCATAGTGGATAGTGTGTGGCGGTGAACATCATATGGGTAAAACTTGTTTATTATACTTTAGCCCTACCATATATTTGAAATTAATTGTTAGTACAATTTAGACCACTTTTAAAAATATATTTTTCAGAATGTTTTTGTTTCGCAAGTTTTCCAATTTGGTTTTCTAGATTAAATAAAATAAATTTCTTACGCAGCTGAGTACACATTCATGCGTCAACTACAAGTCATTTTGAACATGTTAAAAATACGAAGTATAGAACGCGGTGTCTCAAAATCAACAAAAACATTTTCGCGCGTGCGCTCTAATATTAATGAACCATGAATATTACAAAATATATATTTTTTTTATAAGACAATATCTCCCTCAAACAAGAGTTGCTAAGAATTTTAAGGCACATTTAAATGCCTTTCTTTTAATCCGTTTAAATACTTACAACTTCTGTTCAAAAGTCGAACATGGAGTAATACATTTCACTTATTAATAAACTATTAAAACGGTGGACTTGTTTACGAAGAAAGCAAAATGCATTATTATAGATTTAATCTTGTAATGGTATTTTAATTCACTACATTTTATTAACATTACAATTGGAAAAGATAGTACTTTTGTAGTTTACGGACCAGGTTGAAATGATAACATTACTTACATAGCCGTTCTTAACATGGAGAGGGGGATTTGCTAACGATTCTTTACTTTCACCAAACAATTTAATAGACAAAAGATATCGTAAATGTTTGATTTAACTTGAAAATCTGATCTAAAAAATAAGCTGTAAACTGCACAAGTAACGATCAGATTATACATGAAGTGTTATTTTTAGTTATGGTGGTAGCCTATATCCCCTGCAAGCACGGTTCTCAAATCGACTTTTAATCAGTATTGATTTCATAATTACCGAATGTTTCTACTTTGACAACATTTACCCATGTTTCTTTTGCCGAATTTTCCGTTGCAAATGTTCCGTTCCACCGAAGTAAACTCAAGGTCAGTTTTTAATGTGTGGACCATCTATATCTGAAAAAAGGGAACTCTAGATTGTGACACAAATGAGAATTGCCTTAGTCTAGAAAGAGTTATCCTTCACTGACCAGAGACAGAAAAGATAAAGTATAGTTTAAGAACAGAAAATACAAAATTATACAGAAATTGATACTACATTTTTCGCCTAGCCAAACGGCTAAGTAAGTATGTCACCGTTCTAGTTACATTTTCGGGTTTGCCTATTTGACTGAAGATTATTGATAGAGTTTAGTTATTTTTAGGGGGACTGTTTCCATATGGACTTAGGGTTAGTTTACGGATTTGTTATTATCCCCCCCCCAAAAAAAAAAAAACATAACACCATTTATATTCCTTTGTAAAAATACGGTTACATGCTCGTAAAACGCTATCCAAATATCGATTTTTAAAATATAGATGATTATTGTACGTTAAATGTATATCCAAAAATCTATATTCTAAAATATTTTTTTTTCTTTCCCAACACGTAATCGCCTAAAAATGGATTATCGCATTGTTGTTTATGGGAGGCGGGGATGAGAGTATTTATCTACAAATTTGTCAAGAATTATTTAAATATAACATGTTTAAATATTATTTAATCTCTTCCAGTACGATATAAAATTAATATGTAAACTGTAGAAACTGTTATTTATTTAGCGCAATAATTATATAAATATATTTGTTTACTTTTCCTAAAAAAGCATATATAAAATGCTCACACTTTCAATCTCATAGGGGTCATATTGGCTTTCCCCGCTAGGAAAAATAGGAAACTAATAGAAAAAAGATACACATATGTGGGGGTTACAATTTTGAACATACCCATTGGTTTATATCTTCAACATAACCAATTTGCATTCATTCTTTTCATTAATAAAGAGAATTTAAATTTGGTATTTTTTTTTTGGCTTTCTTTCATCTAAAAGTGTGACTTCAGTTTTCAGTTTGACTTTTTTAGCCTTTTTTCCTGAACAAAAGTAGCTTCTAAAATCAAACATAGTTCTGTTTCTATGGGGGCAATTATTTTAATACCAACATATTTCGAATCAGCTAATCGGGTTCTATCTTTTTATTACTCAATTTTTTAATTATATTCATAATGGAAAACGTTAGGTCAAGTTACAGGGCATGCGGAGCCTTACTCAATTGCATTTTTTGTCAATTTAAGCTGTGCAACCCTTTCATATTTAAAACTTCTTTCGAGATATCGATAGTTTTAGATTCCTTGTGATGTTTCCTACATTTTTGGTATGACAAATAAATATATGTTTTAAATAAAAAACGTTTGAGTTATTCAAAGTCAATGGAAGGCGTTATCTTACACGCTGACGACCACGCATATTTTGAATAACTTTTTTTCTACGGGACCAAATTTTAATTGGAACTAGTGAATTGTAGTGCAATAAACGGCATCATGTTTAGATAAAAACTGAATTAATGGCAAGCCCAGGAAAATGCCACGATTCGGTAAATGTTAACCTTAAGCCTGTCATTCACACACTGCTATTCATTTAAAACAATATTTTATTTTTGTCGCATGTTTAAGTTTTTAATTGCATTTTTGAAGGCCTGCTATGCTTAACTTCTTAGATGTGTTCATTGGTTGATGAAGCTTGAAATAGTGAATGATTTATGTGTACACACATCCTTGCAAGATGTACTGTCTATGTTGGATAATGGCCCTATGGGAATGCACGAATCTGTTGGAAATCATTGGTTGGACTTGCGCGAATTAACGCGGGGTGGACCCGACAGTCGAATGCAGAAAAGGGCCTGTTCTCACGGTCGAAAATCACAGCGTGACAAGGTAACCGTGTGACGAGATCCCAGATCAAGGGTCAGTGTGCACCTGTGAGAAGCTATGTGACGTCGCATGCCCTTAAGTAGGAAACAGATGGATCCGTGACGTCACTCGTTCTTCGTGAGAAGCGTGTTTTAGTCAGTCAGGGTTTTGGAGGCGAACCAATGAGATGTGATTTTTACCATGCAAACTACAACAGCTAAAGAAATATTTCCCTAAGAAAATATAGACAAGTATTAAATGTGAACTGCCACGACCCTTTTCCGCTACTAAATAGTAAACGTGAACCGCCGCAGCCCCAGGCAGAGGGCTATGCAACATGTGTTTGCTTCGCAGTCGATCAGTCACTCTGTCACACTTAATTTTGAAATAACATTTTCATCGCTGAACGTTACGTTGAATGAACACTTCTGAATGGATCATGTTTTTCTTTTGTTAATTTTCCTAATTGAGAGAAAGATGAAATACATCTGTTCCCCAAAACATGTCTTCTTATACGCCCACTCTGTACTTCTATCATCTATTTTCATTAAAGAACTTTACAAAATGTTAAAGAACAATATATAATAAATATAATCGATATAATTATGATATATTATGTCAACAATAATATACCTAATTAAGATAACATACTATGAGAGTTTAGGAGGTATATTATTTTAATCGATTCAATATAAAATGTATAATTAAATTATAGAATGCAGATAACATATTTGTGTTCAATGAAAATTGATTGCTAATTAGTAGAAGTTGTTCGAGCAATCATTAAATATTATTAAATTAGCATTGATATGATTAATTACACCAACAATAATCGTATGCGTTAAGCACATTATATATCTAGTATATTGTATAACAAGTAAAAGAAACGTCTAATTGTTTTCGACACCATTGGTGAATTAAACGTGAAAGCTTATTGCATTAAAGCATGGGAAATGTCATCACGGGGTTCAGGTCACTTCTAATTTAAAGTGATACACCTCTTACATGCCCGTATGACAGATTCGGACTCAGGTTTCGAGATCGCGACACGCTTCTGCTAAATCTAACGTGTTGTCTAATCGATAACATTTCTCAACAGTTACGTCTTATCAATCGGAAAGAACGATGCATTAACACTGCATTACAGAAACCAGATTGGAAGGTTTACGGTGGCCGTGCGTTTCCAATCGGTACAAATTATCTATTAGATTTACATGAACTTCATGCACAGAGCCTCGGGTAAGCTTATTAGGAATCTTCCCTTATATCATGCAAATGTTTCACACCATAATTCGTGTTCTATTTTCATAAATATGGCTAAGAATATCTTAGAAAGCCAACGTAATAATATAAGTACGCAAACTATTTAATACGCTACAAGAACAAAATAAAATTATAGAAATAGATGAAAGCAATGTAGTGATATTGTAGCCGTTTCAAATTCAATATCAAGAATATTATGCTATATTTGCATGTAAAGTACTCTTTTCCAATCTTAATTCTCTATCAATCTACCTGATTATCAAGCTTCATTTTGTCCAAGGTTGAGTTTGTTCTCAGACTTGCATATATACATACATCATTTTATGAATACTCTACACGTCGGAACATATGGTTATGCTAACTAAAATATCAGATCTCCAATTGTTATGCCTATATAGTTAAAACATATATCACTGCATAAATGTATGCATAATCGATATAAGTGCGAGTATATGATATGGATATAGTATTGAGCGGACAGCATAATGCACAGAAATGAAGACCTCTCGCATAATTTAAATCGCTACATATCATAAAAGAGAAACATACTGTTGGTGTAAATGTATTAATAATTTATAAAAGGAACAATATTTTCGCCTCGTGTCCAATATTTTTAAATGTTCCGATTTCCAATACAGTTCGTTGTATACCGGACTATGTTTTGATGCCCAGCTTTATTGTATCTCAATCCTTGAAAAGTGATGAATATAAAGAATATAAAAATATATTAAATGATTTTGATCTAGTATCATTTTCCAGATAGACTGTTGTGGTAACCGGTTCCAAAATATGTGTATGCTTGACTGTGGGGTAGATCTTCTGACGATAACATATGAGGCTATGTATCCGCCGGAAAGAACACCATACATTCAAAACTTTAGTTTAAACACTTACTCTAGACCCATGCTTGACGATGCTGAGTGATGAACTTAATCTACACAAATTCACTTACAATTAAACATGTTCTGAAATACATTTAATACAAATGCGATTCAACTAAACAAAATTGTGTGTTCTCTTTGCCTTCTTTGTCATGAATGTATAACGACAATATGTTATACAAGAAATGCTATGTTTTCATATCAAAAGTAGATTACTTTACGCTCGATAAAAATATTGGCTATATTTTATATGATAATTACGCTTAATTAATTTTTTATATGATAAATAATTACACCTAACAAAATGTATATATACATATATCACGATAACGATCACGTTAACCTTTTATAGATTACTGCTGGAGGACTAACCCCACTCTGGTCCCGACACATTATCGGTGTAAGCTATTCAAGAGGTGTTGCTATTGACACCACGCGAAGCACTGCGGGTTTGCGACACAATTTGTATATAGCTAAGTGCTTTAATCAGCGCGTGGAATCATTCCATTAATATATATATGTGTGGAATATTTATTAATTTTATTTTAATTTTAATACAAAATAGACTATCAGAACAATTTAAAAAATGAAAAAGTGTTAGTTAAACAGATGAATTATCTTATTTTTAACAGGGTGTGCATACATACATGTATACATATATATATATATATATATATATATATATATATATATATATAAATGGATCGTTCCTCGAAATGCTCTCATGACGACAAGATAACGTGTTTATTCGCTATTTAGTAGTTTGCCAGTGGTTGTAGATGTCGGAATTTGAGTTGTAAAATACTCGGAATCCGGGGTTTCGAATCGCATGACCAGTAGTGAATAGTTATATCTCTATGCTGATGATTCCCGATTATAAAAGGATGAAACGTATACATCCATAAATAATAAACAAAATACATTTATTATTTGTAGCTCGTAGAAAACCTTCAAGATGTACACTGTTAGTGTCGTATTAACACAGCATGACGTCGCTAGCTATAAATGCATCGTTCCGTTCATTAAGTCGAACGCTTTTATGATGTCAAGACACCGGATAAGGTGTTAACATTATTACTGTTTATTTGCTATTCAGCGGTGGCCCAGTGGTTGTAGATGTCGAGATTTCAGTTGTAAAACACTCATAATCCAGGGTTTTGAATCGCATGACCAATAGTTAATAGTTTTATCTCTATACTGATGAGTTCCGATTACATAGGACGACACGTATACGTACATAGATAATAAACAGAACAAATAGTATACATACTAGCAAATATATGCTTCTTCCGCTCACACGTTCTTGCTAGGCTGCCGCGTCAGAAATGAACGTTCACGCGTAAACCGATGGAGTCCTAGTTATATTTCCTGGGTTGTTAGACATTGATTTTATTTGTTTCTTACCAAGAATATTGAGATAAAGAAAAAAGATTTCGACCCCACCCCGATGTTTGTTTAACCCTCCCCCATAGATAGAAAGATTTTTAGTTTAAAAAAAGGAAAACAAATATTTTGGACCTCCTCTTCAATTTTTTTTACCCTCCCCCATACATAGGATAATTTCTAATTAACAAAAGAAAAAAAATCATGTTGACCGCTTCCCCAATTTTTTTTATTATCCCCACACATATAAATATTTTGAATTGAAAAGAAAATAAATCAAATACAGCGAACACGATTAGTTATTTAAATGCTCTCGAGAAGAAATTAACCTTAATTCAATTCATTAAATGTGTTATTTTTAAATACTAATTTTAAATCAATTATTATTTCAATTAAAAAAGTGGATTCAATAAAATTATTAAAATCAACAATTTAAAAAACTGAACACAGAGAAGAGTATTTTTCAAATCGGAACAAAGGTGTACCTCAAATTAAACAACAAAAAAGTGGTACTCTTTTACTCTAGGACCCGCCCTAACTTTGACCATGATCCTAACACTAATGACGGGGTCAAAGTTAGCGTTGGACCTACAGAGTAAAAGCACCAACAAACCAAATACACTGAACACGATTAGTTATGTAAATGCTCTCGGAAAGAAACTTTTCCTAAATTAAATTCACTAGAATGTGTGTGTGTGTTTGTTTAATGAACTTTTTGTTATTAAAAAATTTCATTCTAAAATCAGCTGTATTGTTTTCCAGTGTCATGTGTTAGTTTTTTTGTTGACAGAAAAGAAACAAACATCCTTCTTTTATTTTAATAAATAAAACATGGTAATAATAAAAACAGTTTGTAAACAAAAGCTTAACAGCGTAAAAGGTAAACACGAAATCATGAACACAGGTCGTAAGAAGATGATGATATTTGAAGTGTTTTTAACTCTGAAGAAAAGGTGTACCTATAATGAAATTATTAAAAAAACAAATACAGTAAACACGAATATTTTTTTTAAATGCTCTTGAAAAAACAAGTTTACCTAAACAAATGCATTATAATGTGTGTGTGTTTAAATAGTAATTTTTAAATGAATTATTATTTTAATTAAATAATTTGATTCAGTGGATGTGTCTTTTAAAAGATAATGGCTTATAAAATTAAGAACATAAAACAACTCAGAACGTTTTAATAAAAACAAATCAGAGTAACAGTAACACGGTAAATTCCAGAGTTGTGTTTACATTTTAAATAACGCTCCCGTCCTGTATCCATACTGAATAATCATAGAGAGATAACAATTTCAATTGAGTGACGCGGGCTGTCCAATCCGTTCCGCAATAGATAAATAAACTGCGTAATTCATTTTATGTATATATATATATATATATATATATATATATATATATATACATATAAATAATAAAATAAATACTTATAATTTATGAGTGAGATTATTAGCGAGCAAAATAGCTTAAATACATGTTGAAATCTGAAGAAAACAATCATGAGTGTATATTTGCGAATACTAATTTATTATGAGTTTAACAGCAATTAACTATGTACATTGAGAAATGCATAGTGTTTACGGCGGTTTTTGTAGTAGTATATAACTAAGCTGGCGGACTAAGTAAATGGTAATATTACTTTGATGAACTTTCGGTGTCAGACAGACAGACATACAGATACGTAATCTCCATTATTTCTCCGTCAGAAATGAACGCTTACGCGTAAACCGATTGAGCCCCAGTCCAATATTTTAATTTCATCTTTTACCTCTAAAATAAATTGCTCTATTTAATATATTGAGCTTTACACTATCACGATAGATTATTATTATTTAACGATAATTTAATTATCGTTAAAATTCTACACTCAAATATTATCATGGATATATATATATATATATATATATATATATATATATATATATATATATATATATATACTAATGTCTACATATAAACGTATTTGGGGTAATTAAATTATGGGTTAGAATTAGAGGGACTTACATTTTTTTTAAACGTGAGAGAGTTGATTTTGTTTCAAAATGCAAAGTATGAAGACGGTTTATCTTTTAAGATGACTATTAATTTAAAGATAAACACCAAAAATAAACAAAGTGAAATTCGTTTGAGAGGTTAGCGTACATAAAAAATCGACGGCAATCGTTAACGTCGTATGTTAACATCGAAATTAATATACCACAAACACAATCATGATATTCCAAGTTAGTATTGCACTATTTTGTTAATTCTTTTTACTAGATTGTCTTAGCGAGGCTCATTATATAGTGTTAACTTTATATCACTGAACTTGAATTACTTCTTACAATATCAATATTTATATTTTTCTCAAATGTAACACGTGATATTCTATGAACAGCCAAGGCAATGTATGTCCCGAAGACTATGTTATAAACAATTAATGAAAAGAACAAATAAATGAAACCAGTACGATTCGATTAATACAAATTGTACTGAAAAAATTGTTTTCAATTACTATATTTCCTAGCAATCTAATCTATTTTAGTATTTAAGTATGGCTAATATTTTGGACGAGAACTGATGTTGAATCACTTCTTAATTGTAAACACTTTATTTAAACTTACAACATTTTCTAAAAGGAATTATATTTATGAAAAATAATCTCAATTAACGTAAACAATAGTAATCTAACATTCAGTTGTGTTTATTTCAACTACTTGTATTTATTTATTTAGTTTTGAATTAGTCCTACAAGGATGTAAAATATTATAAAAGTCTTCTGCATTCTAGTTGCAAAAAAATATGTCAGATAAGATGTGCATACGTAGTAGAAGTAGTAGTAGTAGTAATAATAATAATAATTGAGGTTCGTTTTAGAGGTCAGTGTACATAAACAATCGACGACACTCGTATTTCAACATGTTTCCATCCTAATTAACAATAAATAAACAATGTCATTATAGACAGCTGAACTATTAACTTGCTGACAGTTCGTTGAAATAGAAGTAATAAAGATGATGAGGTCAATATTAATCCTAAACATTCAGCGACAGAATCGTTATAAACGGGTGGCTTCTCTTCTCTGCGCACTTCTCTATGTCATAACACGTTTTATTGTTTGTTTATTCTCAGTCATTGAGAATTACTAAAATGATGTTGTTTTGTATTGATCAACCTCAATATGATGAATTCTTATCTGCAACATCTGATCGAAAAGAAAGCGTCAAACAAAAACTACCCAATTTCAAAGAACTACTTTTAACTATCACATTTAATTGAATATGATTATCCCTCTTGAGGTATTTTAGAGAATTTAGTTTCTTTGATAATCTCGCTACAAATTGCACAGGTTGACACCGGCATTAACTGAATGTTCTCGTTTCATCAAAATGTCATTGTGTTTTCCACAGTAATTAGCTCCTGTGATCAACCTTTCAAGCGTCGATCGAAAGAATTAGACACATCACATATTTTAAGGTCGCCAAGGTATTGATACTTACCACAATGTAATTGTGAGTAGAGGAAAAGTAATAAAATGTAAATTATATTGGTAGCACATAATAAAGAAAACGCACACACACAAGTGTGCATGTATTGCGTATGACATTGACTGTCTGACATCTGCGTTCAAATGGCAATAATTAAGTTTTCGCACCGCCTCCTGTCATTTGTGAACTTAGAAAAAGGTGGCAAAGTCCATTAATTAACTCGTGTAATTTCTTCAAAATCAAACTGAAAACAGACTTAAATAATGAGCTTTGATTATTTCAAATCGTTGTTGGAAATAGAAAATCAGCCTTCGATTGAAAAACTCTTATTAAAAACGGCTTTCATTTATTAATATTTTAAAAATGGTTCTCGTTTGCCAGAATATTACAGTGTGGAATATGCAGAAGCGAAAAGTGTTCGTACTTTCTATAACTTTTTGATTAGTTCATTCCATCATCACGCATGTCTAGCATTTGATTAAACTATAAAAGATCAGCGAAAAAACAACGAAAAAGATACACAATGTATATTGTCATTTGACGAGATTAATATAAAATGAAGAAAAAGATTCAATTGTAACTTCAGGAAGATCCTAAAACTCACTTGTACAACGTATCTTTGTAAGTTACGTTTGTTCATGAAAAAAAATCATGACAATATTTTATCGAAAACATCCATCGTTGTTTTACTGGGAATGTATATGAACGGATATTGTGTAAGACATCCTCACAAAGTGACTGTTTCCCCTGTACGACAAAAACACTAACAAACGTCTCCCGTCTCTCGTTTATCGTCGATGTCTGGTTCATAATCTAATTCCCAAAACAACGGTGATAATACCTCATATGAGGTGACATATAAAATTCCATATGCACACCTTAAATATCTATAATATATTTTCAACAGTATTCACAAATTAAAATTACGATGTGAACCTGCGATATTGAAAAATATAAATATTTTACGCGAATAATTGTGAACATGTATAATTATCTGGCAAGATAAACTTCTAATATAATATGGTGAGATACAATTCACGGCTATTGAATCAGATGAAGCTTACCAGGGTTTCTGATGTTTAACAATAAGACATTAAAAGTGATTTAAAGACGTGTAAAAAGACGTAAACTAGACGCTAGTTAATTTGTCCCTAGTTGTCAGATAAGTAATTAATCCGGAGAGACCCATAGAACGCGACGAGTGGATGTAAGTAATTCATGAATATTACAAAATGAAGACATACAAGGCAGACTTAAATCTGACTAATATTTCCATTTCAGCTGGATCTTTGAATACACCCTAGAAGTACACAATTCCCCTTCCCAGGAATCAACGCGAAGACATCGTATAACGAACCCATTAATTAACATATGCAGCAATTCTACTTAATGTGCGTAGAAATATAAGACATGAATAAATACGTATTTCTCTAAGGTCGTGGGTTGTATGTTTCCTAATCACCGACAACGTTTGTATTTAACAATATTGATAGTTTTAAAATATGTTTGATATTTCTAAAACAATGGTATGATATATTTTCAACATTAACGAAATTCTACGGGATATATAGCCCTTCGTGATGAAATACAAAATACATTTTTACAACAAACTCATTGACCATAGTTCTGAAAATTTATGTGGGACTACTTTTTCATATCAAACGTTTAAACATAATCTTTTGGTTCATGTAATGCCTTTATGAATACCCCATGGAATACCCTATGGAATATTGCAAACCTATTTTGTCATGGCTTACACTTCCGCAGTAATTGTTGACTACGGATAGTGTAGTCTATTTATGAGATGTTTATTAAGGTCAATAGACCACAAACACTATCCCGATAGGTCAAGTTAATATTACACTATTTTGTTAATACATTTAACTAGATTATTGTTAGCATTATATCACTCGACTTGAATGAACTTCTTACACTATCAATATGTATATATTTCTCAACTTAACACGTGATGTTCTTTGAACAGTCAAGGCCATATATGTCCCGAAGAATATGTTATTAACAATTAATGAAAAGAACAAATAAATGAAACCAGTACGATTCAATTAATACACATTGTACTGACAAATTTGATGTTACAGTAGATTGTATTGTTTTTAATTACTATATTTCCTAGCAATCTAATCTATTTTAGAAGTATGGCTAACATTTAGGATGAGAAATTATGTTGAATCACTTCTTCTTAATTTTAAACAATGTATTTACACTTACAACATTTTTTAAAAGGAAACCCCTTATATTTATGAGAAAAACTGCAATTAACGTTAATAACTGTCATCTAAAATTCAGTTGTTTTTATTTTAACAACTTGTATTTATTTAATTAGTATTGAAATAGTTCTAAGATGCTGCTATTTTCTTTGCATGATACTTTTTCAATCTGCAAACACTTATACAATCTTCTGAATTCTAGTTGCAGATAAATTAGTTTAGATACGTTTTTCATATGTGCATACGTTGTAGTAGTAATAATAAGAATAATGTATATAACTATAAGTAATAATCACAATAATCATCATTGGTGATGTCCATGTTGCGTTTTATTCAGTCAGCTATAATCATAATAATTAGGCATTTCATGATGGAATTGCACTGTTTATTTTTATTTATACTCTCACTAATTGTTAATAACTTATTCACTAATACTTTAATGGTAGTTCATTCTTAATATCAATTCGGTTTCTTTTACATTCGGGGACGGAATTTAATTGGCGGGGTTCGGTGTTCCTGTTGCAGTAAAGGATGCTATCTCTTATTCTATCTGTTGCTGTTTTCTTCTTAATAAACGCCTTTTTGAACGTTATTAAAATAAAGGCCTAAACACATACAATTGAACTTCAAACATTTTCTCGCAGTTTTAGTTGTTCATTTAAATATACAGGTAACCACATGAAACTACCTTAAACCACGCCCTCATAGAAAGAAGGAATCGGTATACTAAAGCCAAACTGCGTTCTCTTGTAGTAAAGCCGAATAAGTTTGGATTCCCTCTACCAATTTGCCACATCAAATTACAATGTCATACACAAAGCTTTTTTCTAATATTAAATAGAAAAATGCTATTCTACCTAAGTATCTACCAGCAAATGTACTCTACTGATACTATTCTTGCATACCCATCTCTAATATTGATTCAATCGTCTTTCGTATATCTTCAGTGAATTGAAAAATAAGATTACTGCTATGTTTTTACAATTTTTACCCAGATTAAAAACAAGGGATTAAAACAGGAAAATGTTGGTTTATAAATGTTCCCTATTATTACACTATAAATATGTATATACTCGAGTTTATTAATAATAAATAAGTGTGATCATGTATAGTTTGGGTTGAATAAAACGAGCATGTAAAAACGACCATATAAAGACACGAGTAATATCTGACAACTGAAATGTTGATGTTAAACGTGTTCACCTGACATGAGAGCATAATCAAATATCGTAAGGGAAATGACTCATATTTTATCTTTAGCAAGAACAAAGGATTTATATACCTTAAATACGCATTTCTTTTCTTTTAATTTCGTCTTCATTTTATAAACAGTAGATCAGCACATCGCGTGTTTCTGTATATTTTTCTGCTGCTCGCTTATACGTGACTAACCCATTGGTGGATTTGCTATTAAGTTACTATATTGAAATTAAAATATATACAAATACATTTTTTTAAAGTGTGTGTATAACTGAATATGTTCAAACAACGCCGGGCAGTAACATCTAACATTCACTAATTTCAATAATTAATAAAAATAATTTCCATTTTGTTTTAACGAAATAAATCCTATACACCAGTTGATATCGACTATTTCGTGCAAACGTTAAAATGTATCGTATTGAATTACAAAGGGCCATTGTTGATGGGCATGTTCCGTCTTACTCGATGTGCACAGTTATGCCCTTCAGCTATAATCACATTAATTAGGTATTTTATGATGGAAGTGCACTGTTTACCTTGATTTGCCCTCTCACTAATTATTAATACCATGTTGACTAATATTTTCTCTAAGTCATTCTGAATATACATTTTGTATTTTTTGTATTCATTGACGGAATTTAATGGTCGTGTTCCGGTGTTCCTGTTGCAGTAAAGGATGCCATCCTCTCTTCTCTCTGTTGCCACCCTCTTCTTAATAAACGCTTTTACGAACGTTATTAACACAAAAGCCTAAACACATAACATTTAATTTCGAATGTTTCTTTGCGGTTTTAGTTAATTATTTGATGTAAACACATGAAATAAATTTCCACCTCGTTCACATGGGAAGAAGGAAGTATACTAAAGCCAAACTGCGTTCTACGTAAGTGGAATCCCGGAAATTTACTCTACTGATCCTATTCTTGCATACCAATCTCTAATATTGATACAATCGTTTTTCGTATTTTTTAGTGAATTGGAAAATAATATGACTCATCTGTGTTTACAATTTTTACTCAGGTTAAAAGTAAAGATTATTTTTCATTGTATTTAGAAAGAAAGGCTTAAAAGACAGTGAATACGTGTGTGTGTGTGAGTATGCGTGTTACGAAATATATAAAGTGTGACGGATAGTGTATTAAACAGTGGATATAAAACAGCAAACAGTGAGAGATAAAGTGTTAGATAGTTAGAGATCTGCCACTTGGACAGCTGTACAATTTCAATTTCAAAATTACGCCTCATCTACCGAATATTTTATGTAATTTAAAGAGTGAGCTAAACAGGACGTCAAAAATGTTACTTCAAACATATGCTTGGACGAACGACACGTCTAAAATAGTTAATCGAAACTTGCATATTCTGGTCGAACTATCAGGTGTGATTGAAATGGCGATTCACACTTTCATAGATGATATATGGATACAACGATAACGGTTAGGAAATGATGACGGTATGTAGTAACAGATTGGGAGAAGGGTGATCTATTTACATGGATATATTCCTTCGAGAATTGAGTTTCCATTCATACTTCGATCACTAAATATTAATTGACCGTGGGAGTTTTAGTTTGAATTAAAAAAGTGTGCAGCGTTTATTTATTTATGATCTCTTAGCGACACCGCTATGCGTATTGTTTGTACAGTAACACAGCTTATTTTTAACTTATACATTAACTTAACTTATTTTTCAATATTGCTTGTACACCGTCGTTGTCCATTGTATTACACGTTTTATATTTACATATAAATCAACCATACCATTTTAAAGCCCATTGTATATGCAAAGTTCTATATATATGCACATGCATACATATGCATCTTTATTTGCATGTATTCTTTGCATGAATATGTAATGCACACTGAGACACTGCAACATTTAAACACGTCGAAAACAATAAATGATGTCTTAATGACACAAATTAAGTCTAACATGAGTTCAGGGGTTGAGATATGTTTTAAAATAACATATATATCAATTATTCCAAAAAGCCGAGCTTGCAATTCATCAAACGACACATCAGTTATTTGTTTTTTTTTATTTTAGTGTGGGTTAATCACTCCTCTTATTTTACGAAGTGTCTATCAGTCTAGCTTCATATGCTATTATCTTATAATACGCCCCATATAATCAAACTCACAGTAATACAGTATTTATGTATACATATGAATTATATATATATATATATATATATATATATATATATATATAAAGATAGATGATAGAAGAGGGATAAACATGTACGAATGCCAGATGTATTTCAACTTGGATTGTTCAATGCAAAGTATACTCGATAATAACATTATTTTTATTATTCTTTCCTTAAGCCAAGGCATTTCAAAGGTTCAAATCTTATCATCGGAGGAATTACATAGATAGATAAGTTCGCAGTGGAAAAGCGAAAATTTAAAATTGGAAAAAAAATATTAAGTAATGGAGAGTGAAAAAAGTTCATGTAAAAAAGATATGGGGTGTGTTCAGTTGGTAATTGCCCGTTGATGAGGTGTCTAATGAAGGAGTATTTACAGATGGAAAAGAATGGTTTTCGTGAAGGCAGCATGGAAAATAGTTCAAGAATAAAGTAACTTCAATAGGAAGATATTGAGTTCAAACCGCAGGTGGAACGTTCTTAATCGGACATACTTATGGGAATTCGAGCAATTTTAAAAGTACTTCCGTGGGCCGAAGGAGGAATAGAAGTTGAACTGTGTACAGTTTACGTTGGTAGTGAAATGTTTAAGCAATTCCTATGAAGACGAAATCCTTTAGTTAAAAATGAGGGCAAATGAGGAAGAGGGTTGGAAAGGGAAAAATTAAGCATATTTATGCTTAATTTTATCCCTTTTTTTAAAAGAGGGTAAGAGGGTTAGTTTAATGATCTATGGCTGATGCTGGAAAGTGAGTTTGGAGGAGAGGGTTGTTATGATAAAGTTATTGCTGGTAGGCAGTAAAACCGGGGTTGAAATGAAATGTAGGTCATTGAATGGATATATTATTTGAAACAGAGAGGGGCCCGTAATTAAAACGGATTTTAAGCGAAAGATGAAAATAATTTCGAAAGTTTAAAGAAGTTTTCATTGGGAAGTATAGGATTCAAGTGAATAAGAATCTGTAATTTAAATGTTAAATATGTGATCAATCGGACAAAAACAAGTGTTTCAGAGTTAGATATATCAAGATGTTAAAGAGTTTAAAGAATTCCCAGTTGGTTAACTATTAAATGTCTTATTAAATACGAAAAGCTTAATGTATAACTGAAATTAGGATTGGGAACAATGTTGGGAACAATGTTAGTCTGCTTGCAACAATTGATTTCTATTAGAAGTATCATTTGGAGGGTTGGGTTGAGTTTTGTAAATTTAAGTGCATTGCTAGTGCGTTGAAATTATAAAAAGATTTTAATGGGAAGCAGATGAACCACTTAAGGAGTAACCAGCATTTTCATTTATTTGCCAACATTCGCACACTCTTCCATTGCTTTTTATATTAATCTCCCTTGTATTCATTCAGTCGAGTATGTACCGACAATATCTTTCTCATAGATTCACTTTCAACGGTTTTTGGGTTTGGCTTTTGGTGCATTAATATACAAATTAGTAAAAGTCCCTACTCGCTAACAGGCAGCATACAACTGGTCATGGGAAAAAACAAACACATTCTAAGTTAATACTAACAACTCTCCGATATCGACCTTGTGTTTTGTTAGTTGTGATGGGAAGCAAATCTTGACTGGAAACTGAATTCGCTGGAATTAAAAAGGCAGGTCAGTAGTGATGATTAGCGTCCTAGGAACAATCACCGACTCTTCTTTACCAGATGCCGAGATGATCGTTGCTTCAATAACATGAGGAAATATATGATTTACGGTGCCATTGTACACTTTACGAGGATCAGGGTTACACAGCAGCATAATAGGGGCTCACATGCCAAGCTCCAAAGTATGTAGATGTATTTCGAAGGGTCTAGCGAATTTAGGAACTCTACCTGATATTCAAAAACATCGCTTTCGCTCAGTGTCGCATCGATAGACTGTTAGATTTTTATGGCACAGTGTAGTTGAATCAGATGATACTCTATGATAGAAGCAGAATCATTTATTGAGTGTAATGAAACACGCGTGTTACTTGGAAGCCAAGAGTTATTCAACTAAACAAGAAATACAAACACGTGGAAGATATGACCAGTTTTAATACGCGTCACCTGACGACTTCCGGCTCCAGGAGCACGTATGGAAGCCCATACGAATGTAATATAACATTCTTCCTCGCTATAAAGAAAAAATAGTGTCTTCAATAATTTAAGTTTTGCCTTTTTATATTTGTTTACATTTACGAAAGCAATATTACATTCCTTTCAATGTATATATATATATATATATATATATATATATATATATATATATATATATATATATATATATACTTGCTACTTCAGCCAATCTTGATTTCGATTAGGAGGTTTGGTACCCGACTGGGTCGTCTCAGTCTAGGCTGTGCCAATGTATCATCACAGACCTCGCTATGACAGTTATGTCATGGCTTTGCTACCTGACTGGATCGCCTTAGTTCAGGCTGGGCCAACGTGTCATTATAGGCTCCGTTATGGAATTGTATATCATCCTGTTCAAAGTGGTTCCCTCTCTCTTGTTCATCAATAGGAGACCTTAACATTGACTAGGCTTCGGGACGAGGTGCTAAGTCACGAACAGCCACAGTAGAGTTTCGTCCATCTGGGTACCTAATGTGTGCATAGGTCGGGTTACTGTTAAGGAGCAAAACTTGGTTTACATAGGGTTCTTATTTGTTCCTTGCAAACCTCCTTAGCAGTACGAGTCCAGGAGTCATTGGCAAAGAGGGAAGCGAGTTTCCATGGGATGAACGGCGCTGGAATGTGAATAAACGTTCATGCGGTGTGACGTTAGTTGCCTTACGCAACAACGATCTCTGTGAGTGGAGCACCTCGGTTAGTACAAGTTCCCAATGCTTTTCAGACCGGTTACGCGATCTAAGAGCTAAACGAATCGCCTTCCATATAATGCCATTAATTCTCTCTACTTGCCCGTTTCCGGTTGGATGATGAGAGGTGTTATTACTAGTGGCAACTCTTTTCTGTGAGGGATACGATTTCAGCTCCTTGCACATGAAATATATTCCTGGATCTGCATGTATATAACTTGGCTAAATAGCTAATCTAAACATTTGATCACTGTTGCTGCATGCATATTGGGAGATGGAAAAGCAAAAGAGCAACTATAATTAATAAATAACAATCAGTCGATACACTAGGCAGAAAACCTTTGAATTCAACACTAAGCTGTTTCATAAGTTTTGTTGCTTTTATAAGAGTTCATTTTGGTAAGCGATAGAAATGAGGTTTTAGGTCTGCGCAAATCCTACAAGAAGCACACCTCTTCTTTACATCTTCTGTAGAAAAGGGGAGATTCCTTGCTCTTACAAACTGAAGCGGTCGAGTTATCCCCGGATGGCACAGTCCGGTGTGGAGATCAGCGAGTGTAGATGTCTTAAAGGTGGAACAAGTGTATGCTCGGGAAAATGTGTCAGTGACCACATTATCTTTACCAGCACGATACTTGATAGTGTAGCTGAATGCGGCAAGTTCATGCCTCCATTGCTGGATGTTTGCATTCTTAATTTTCGTACGTCTTTTACTATCGAACATAAGGGCTACTGACCGCTGATCGGTAATACATCTAAAATGGCTTCGGGCTAGACTATGGCTCCATTTACACACTGCCTCAATAATGGCAGTCGCTTCTTTTTATACGATGTGATATTTTAGTTCACTGCCCTGTAGTTCTCTAGACATAAACCCCACAGGTCGTTCTCCTTGATTAAGAACGGTTGAAATCGCAACATCGAACGCATCACACTCTACCTCACAGGGCAAGTTTTCATCCACCGTCTACGGAGTCGCCTTGTCCAATTCTATTCTCAGCAAGTTGAAGGATTTCAAGGTCTTCTCTTCCAATGGGAATTTTCTCGCGTTTTTTAGCGGTTCAATTTTGTTAGAAAATTCATGTATCCATTTCGCATAGTACACACACATTCGAATCATCCTTTTAAGTGAGTTTAAGTTCTCGGGTGGATGAAGGTTTTTTAATGGGCAAAGTCTGTCTGTATCAAGCTTGCTGACACCATTTCCAACACACTACCCCAGCACGCTAATAGAAGGTACGGACTTTACAGTCTTTGATTGGTTAAGAGTAAGGTTTCTCCGACCGACAGTGCCTAGGAAATGCTTTACATTTTCATCAGGTTCCGCCTGAGTATGTCCTGCAATTGTTACATTGCCAAGGTACGGGAAACCACCACGCAGGTTCCCCTCTTCTACTATGCTGTCCATATCCCGCTAGAAGGCAGCAACCTCATTTATAACTCAAAACGAAATTTTACAAAACTGATACAAGCAACCATTTGCCTCAAACGCGGTATACTTTTTATCAGCCTCATTCAGCGGCACTTGGTGGTAGGCACCTTTAAGATAAAAAGTGGAGAATACCTTGTATTTTGCAAAATCATTCACCATGTCGTCTATCCTTGTCAATGGGTAGGCATCTAATTATGTGTATTGGTTAATTACCATACACACACGCTTTTTTATGTCGGTGGAGAATGGTATTTCGCTACCACTACTTAGGCTCGCCTTTGTTATATGCTGGCCTCGATAATCTCCTTAGAGAGTAGATGATTAACTTCCTCTGCAATGAATATCTGATCGTCCTTGCTAAAGCGTCTGGATTTGGCAGCTATTCGTTTGTAGTTTGAAGATACATTTTTAAAAAGAGAGGGTTCTTCTAATTTTGATGTGGCCAATGCACAAAGGGAGGAGCTCATAGTTAACTCGGGACGAGGCCCAATGTATTTAAAAGTTACACTCTGATGTTGACGCAAGAACTACTGACCAAATATTAAGTCCGAACACAGATTTGTCAGAATACCAAGCCGTGTAGCAACGTAGACCTTGTTATTAAAATCGAGATCATGGTTAACAACAACATAGCCCCCGGAACGAGTATTCAAAGTTTTCTGAGCCATAGAAATGTCTTTATTGGACGGATACACCTTTAGTTTTAGTTCCTGCAAAGTTCTCTTTGTAAGATAGCTGTCACTACTGCAGGAATCCAGGATAGTACTTAATCGTGTCCCGTGAATAGTCGCATGCGTTGCAGCTGGCGCGAGTCTTTGTGGTATGTTGGTAAATGTGGTCAGTAAGTGAGAACCAACCAATGTTGCCACTGAACTTGAAGACTAAGATTTGCACACGCGGGCATAATGCCCTTTCTTGGAAACTTAATTGCAAGTAGCCTCGCGGGCGGGACAGCTATCTCTTGAATGATAGGAGACACCACAACACACACATTTACAATTATTATATGTAGCAGCTGTAGCCGATTCACCGGGAGTAACTGGAGGACAAGAACAACTAGATTCCCATACCTGTAGTTATCCTGGGTCCACAATCTAGCCAGGTAGGTATCCGGAGTTACATACACATCACTATTACGCTGGGTTATATCAAACGCAGATGCTTGAATGTACGCCGTCAGAAGGCGACGATATTCCAGAAATGAATACGTCACGCATTGCCTCGCCGCCACACTACTCTGCACTGTGGTCGCGTGTTGCAATTCCTTTATAGTTTTAGCAATTCTCGCATAAATTCGTCCATCGTTTCTCCCGGCTTCTGCTGTCTTGTTGCTGGTATATATCTTGCAAAAAACTTAATTCGGTCTTTTAATAAACAAGCTTTCCAGCTTGACTATAGCAACATCTAAGTTCGTACATGTCACTATACATTCATAAACCTTAGAGCTCACACAGCTTAACAGGGCTCTGCATGTGTTCGGTATTCTATCTTCATGTTCTGCAAGATAATTACTTAATATTGCACGGCAGTGTCGGTATTCCTTGGCAGCTGTCGGTAGCCTGGGATCAATGCCTAGACATTTTGGTTTCCATGTCACATCCATCTTAGTATCGTGGTAGGCATCCAAAATAAGTTTTAGTTTAATTAATTGTAATAAAATAACACGACTTACTTGAAAACCAATTTTTATTCAGCTAAACAAGGAATACAAAAAGGTGGGAGATATGGCCAGTTTTAATACGCGTCACCTGACGACTTCCGGCTCCGGGAGCACGTATAAAAGGCCAAATGAATGTAATATAACATTGGGAAATGATAGCACGTTCTGCCAACCAATCAATATCTTCAAATGTT
Organism: Sepiola atlantica; assembly: GCA_963556195.1. Taxonomy (NCBI): domain Eukaryota; kingdom Metazoa; phylum Mollusca; class Cephalopoda; order Sepiida; family Sepiolidae; genus Sepiola; species Sepiola atlantica. The sequence continues at coordinate 228,734,257 of OY744517.1, forward strand.
TTCCTCAGACTATGGTAGCAGTTTTTAATGACTGAACGATAACGTACGATTGTGACAAAGCCATCAATTTTTGAAATGCCATCATCATGACTGACTGATGAACGACCTTCTCCAATATCCAGTAGACATTTAGCAAACTCTCTCGAAGTTTCACGTCGCAATACACGCATGTTCGTTAGCAGGTGCAGGTTCTCGAGTAATGGCTAACGAAAATGTAATTTGAGACATGCAAGCATTTCGTCTGCTGGGACACTCTTCTGAATAACCGGCAATGTTTGTCGAATGTCTCCAGACGATGACACCGCCTATAAGACTAGTGTTGCTACGCAAATCTTTCAGTGTAAGATTAAGTGCTTCAACTGCCAGTTTATGCGACATAGTGCACTGATCCTATACACTGAGAGCACATTCCTACTGCAGTTCGGCAGTTCCATCATATATTTTTAAAAGGCAACAACTATCCAGCTAAATGATACATCTGTCTTTGACCTTAAAAGTAGGCATGAAACCAGGGCAATCTATAGTCTTGTCACCAACAGATGTAAAACGTACGCAGCTGTTGAACTTTCGAATGTTTAATAATGAATACGAAAAAAAGATGGTACCGAAATAGTGGCAAATCCTCACACAGAGCAGTACATAGAAGATGATTACGCTTTTAAGCGCAGAGCATAGCACTTGATTCACATTCTCCCCAGGCTCATCCTCGCCTTTTAGCTGCCGTCTGTTGTCTTTTTTGTTGCCGGTATCTTCCAGGTTCCTCTGCTGTTTCACTCTGCTTAACAGCTGGTGTCTGCTGTTTTTTTTTGTTGCCGGCGTCTTCGAGTTTCTACTGCTGTTTCGTTCTGCCTGGCAGATGCCTTTTGTAGTCAGTCCTGTTGCCGGCGTGTTCGAGTTTGCACTTCTGTTTCGCTCTTCCTGTCAGATACCCTCTGCGGTCAATCCGGTTGCCGGCGTCTTCGAGTTCCTACTGTTGTTAACAGTGCCTAGAGGCTGATTTAGTCTATGTGTCCTGTTGTCGGCATATTCGAGTGTTTTCGGCTGTGTCATTCTTACTGGAAGATGTCATCTTCTGTCTCTGTTCTTGCTAGCATCTGAGAGTTTCCTCGGCTGTTTCACTCCAAACAGTTTCACTCTGCTTGTCAGCTGTCGTGTTCTGTCTGCCCTGTTGTCGGTGCTATGAGAAATAAAAGTATTAATACACTGATACATTTGTAAAGTGGTATATTTTAATTTAAGGATGCTCAACATTCTAGAAAGATCATATGCGTTCTAACACCGAGTTGAAAGAGAGCACCGACTTTAATGTGGTTCGTTAATGTGTTGTTTATATTGACAATAATCTCGGTGTGGCCTAGGAGAAATAAAAGTAGTACATCGTATGGCATTTGGTAGTTGGTGTATTTAATTCAGAATGGCTGATTACACTAGATCGAGATTTAAGAGTTTGAATTCCTCGTTGCCCGAAAACAATAACATAAAAGCTCTAAACGTAATAGTGCAGACTTACATTTGGTAAGCTGTATATGTTAATCTTAAATGCTATACATCTATTATCAAGCATATGTGCTTAAATGTAGCATTTCCCAAGAACAATGCGTTCAATGTTGTTTGTCATAGTGCGGCACAGTAGACCATATAATCGGCGTTGACCGGTGCAATAAAAACTACACTATTGCATGTTGTGTGTGATATATGTTAATTCAAAAGTACTCAATATCAAAGAGAGAGTATATGTGTTATCCGAGAGTAATATATTCCATATGGTTTGTCATAAAGTGTCATACTATACATTTATATTAGGATTAGCAGTTATCAATAACAGTAATAATACAGTATTACTTGTTTGTAAATGAAACATTTTAAACTGAAAGAGCTAAATATCATAGCGATAGCAAGAATAATAAAAGCTGCATTCATTGGGAGCAATATCTTCAATGGGTTTCATTAAAAAATAGTATTATAGTAAGACACTTGGCGTATCCCGAGAGCATATACAATATTTATACAATATTACATTTACACAGTTTGTCCACCACGACATTTCATTTTCATGAATTATCGTGTACCTTCCCCTAATATTACATTTATTAACTGGTATACGTTAATCAAAAGTTCTAAATACTAATGATAGAATATGTGTGTTAAAACGCTGCGTCGTCCGAAAGCAATACCTTTAATATGTGTTGTTATATTTCTGTATAATAGGTAAACCACTCTCGTCGTGCATTTCATCAGTTATGTATTTTAATAAAAAAGTACTCAATATCCTAGATAAAACATGTGTGTTAATCGCTGGAAGAAATAATTTAAACATGTTTTATTGTACTAGACAGGAACGTCTCCTCTTTTTAATGCTTTCACTCCTCGAGCTACCCGTCCTCTTTGACCGTTCATGAGTATTTTGTGAGTTATCAGCCGAGGCAGGTACCATCGTTTTTTAATTTTCTTAAATATTTTTTTGGGGGGGGGGGTCAGTCAGTCAATTACATTTGTTGACGTTTCTGTTCTTTTTGTTCATGTGGTAGTGTTTTCTCTGAGATGTTGTTTTCTGCATGTTGTAACATACATTGTTTATGCGGGTTGGTGTACGCATTCGATGATGGTCCTTAAGATTGCAGCTGTTTTTATCATTTCAGCCATTTGCCTTATTTCAGTTATCCCTTCGAATCCACTTTCTCCCAATCGTTTCCTATTGCACTTACGATTATTGCTATTATATTGACTTTCTTCATGCTCTATATCCCTTTCAATTATGTTGCAATTTCCGTGCATTTGCTTCGTTATTTTGTATTCTTAATCTTTACTTTATGAACTACTGAAACGGTGAAGTCTACGATTTGGCAGGGTTATTACTTCTTAGAAACTTTTATAGCACTCAGTCTAATTGGTTGTATGAGTTAATTTGTTAGTACCTCCACGTCCTAGTGGATTTTGTGATTTTCGTTTTGTCTATTTTGTACCATTTATCCGCGTGTTCAAAATACAGTCGTGTGCATAGTGGTTAGTGTACTGCTTACCACCCACAGTTGTGTATTGTCTTGTATTATTTTGGGTGAGTTGGCTAGATTAACTCATTATATGATTTACTGTGTTGCCCCTTGCCCACACAATATGCGTATACAGTTTTCCTGTGTTTTATTTATTTAGTCTTAATCACGATAGTCCTAATCCTATTGTTCTGTGGCACACTCAGTAGAGATTCCGTTTTTCTGGTCACGTGCCCTTTTCTTAGCCAGGCCCAGTATTGTTGGTGCATCTGTTTTCTTGATATTCTTATGTAACGTACATGTAGCTGTGTTTCTTCCAATTTTTCTTTTCTTGTCTTTTTGTGTCTGCTTTCGGTGATTTCAGAGTTGTACATTGGCACTGTCTCACGGTGATCAGCTTATCTGTGTTTTGGGTTATTGGTCCAGCTCTTTTTCTTGTCTTCCAAACAGTGGTCGAGGCTTACCAATTCTCTTCCTCCTTGGTTTGGTTTAACAAAATGTATCTCTGTATCGCCGTCTGGGGTAGTGCCTTGTGCATAGGCATACATTCTTCAGTCTTCTGATCAAGGTGGCTGAGTTTTCTTTAGTCTATGAATGGTTCAGATCACAGTATTAGTTATACTACCCAGGTGGGTATTACTTTTAAAAGATGTCTGCCTTATAATTTCGATTCTAAGAGTGCCCCTTTTTCGCAGGTATTCTTTTCCACTATTCTTTTATTATTATTATTATTATTATTATTATTATTATTATTATTATTATTATTATTATTATTATTATTATTATTATTATTATCATCATTATTATCATCATTATTATTATTATCATTATCATTATTATTATTATTATTATTATTATTATTATTATTATTATTATTATTATTATTATTTCTTGTTTCTCAGTCAACACTGGCATTATTATTCGCAATACTCATATAAATAATAGAATTAGGTCATTAACTTTATTTTCACAAAATCATTTTTATTATTATTCTTTCCTGTGACTGACACATAATCTAATGTTTACTAATATTTTAGAGTCAATAGTTTCTTTCCGAATTCATTTCACATAATGCGATTCAAAGTTAAAGAGGATTTTCAAAAATGTATTTCTAACTGACAATACTATAACTTTATGGAAGCCAAATGGAACAGCTGGGGAAAATAATTATTAAGTCAACTGGCACAGAAACACAGAATTTCCCGGAGAAATTACTTTCAACTTCAATGTTTTCAGTTATTTTCATCCAATATTTCTAACATTGTTTGTCGTTTGTTTCTAAGAGATGCAATGCATCATTCAATGTGTTAACCTCAAATATGAAGATATTTAAAATGAATGTTCAGATTAAAGCTTGGTAATTTGGAGTACATGGAATAATATAATCACTTGATGGAAAAGGGATCATAAGCAAATGCACTCTCTTCTTCGAATCAACCTACAGTGTTCGAAAGCCGTCTCATCTACGATGATTTCAAAACTAAAGCCCACGGAGCTGGCCTTACCAACCAAGGCATATCGATCGCAGCCTTCAATAGGAAAAAAACAAATAAAGCTCTTAAAGACAGTTGAACATTAATATTAAATGCTAATAGTTACTAATTATTAATTTGAAAGGTAAACATACGTTATAAATTAGTTTTTATTAAAATAAGATGTATTAAAAAATAGCTATTCCGTTAAATGATAGGTTGTAATCAAACGAATATCCACTGATCTCATAATTATTATGTCTAGAAAACAATGATGATTACATAGATAATAGAAATGAAAAAAAAATTAATGAAAAATTATCACAAATTAAAAAATCGTATTAATTTAGTTACTGATATTATTTATTATTTAAGGTGTTTAAAGAAAACTGTATTTAAACACATGAAAAGTGTTAATATATAAGGAGGAATAATTCAAGTGTTTTTTAAATTTACGGGCAATCGCCTTTAGAACAATAATATCGTGTCAGTAGGCCGTGCTATACTCAAAACAATATATATCAAAGAAGTCGAAATGCGGCGACAGCTTCAATAACTATCTAAATTTATTAGTATTACAGATGGCTTAATAAAAACAATCACACAAAATATACGAGAGGTAATTAATAGCTATTTTCCTCGAAACTATGACTTATTAATTTTAGTGATCGAATGTAAATTTGGTTTTTCTATTTATTTACGTGGTTTGAAGCCTAGAGCTATTTAGCTTCCAAATCGTTCCGAGTCTAAAATCTCAAAACTCTTGTCCCCATTATTGTGAATCATTATGTGAATTATAAGAGCCCGGTGGTAAATTGGTGATACAAACGAAAGGTGTTCTATTCAATAGAAACGTATTTAAAATGAGCCCACAATTCCAAATTATTCTTGGATTCTTTGCTTTTTTTACCAAAGTCACGCAATACCGTAATCGTTTCGACACTTTACCCTCTAAAACAATCGTACAACTGAAGATGTCCATATATTAATTCTTAATTTAATGGAGTGTAAGACTAAACATTTTTAGAAAGCGAATTGTCAAGTTGTCCAATGCTTACTCCCTTACTTAGGTACTGATTATGTACACGTTTTAGTTGTCTTGTTCAGTTTCTATAGTGGTTTCCCAACTTTTACAACATGTGTATCTTTCTGTTCATCTTTTTGCCAAACAAAATGGTATAATGTCTGCATTACGCGAACTTTTTGTCTCATTTAAAAAATAAATACCTTCACATAGAAATTGATCAGATCACAGCAAAGTCTTACATACGCAACACATTTACTTATATACGTAATGATGATGTATAAATATATATATATACATATATAGCTGAAATAACAGTATGCATTAAATAGGAAAATGTCTCTCTCATCAGACAACTACGTCTCTGATATATCTGTTAAATTTCTATGTGAAGGTATATATATATATATATATATATATATGTATATATATATATATATATGAGCTACAAAAAGCTATTCAAGAGCAATATTTATCGCATATTTAAATTCCAAAATGAAAACTATAACAATTTACTTTCAGAATCTATGAGATACTTTATAATGTGCATCATTTAAATTATTTAGATTACTGTTCTCATCTTGGAAGTTATTCTCACAAGGTCCTATCGAACAACCATCGCTGTCAGAACTCGGCAATGTGCACGAAATTCCGAGCGCAACCCTTCATTTAATATAGCGAGCAGTTTTATTTTGTTCTTAAAATAATTGTAATTACACTCAAAATCCAGAAGCCTGCTACTCATAATTGATGATTAAATATATCTGGAATAACTCGTGGCGCAACAAATCACGATGTTAAGTAATAATCCGTTCAAAGTGACAGTTTTTTAAATTTATTTCTACACAGTCATGGCTAACGAAACGTGGCAAGAAAACCTTGTGTTGTAAAGAAAATGTTCTGTTAAACATTCCATAAAATATCCTGAGTTCAACAAAAGGAATCGGAAAAAAGGTCAGAGGTTACATCGGCCGAAACATTTTGAGAATGACATCTGAGATTAGAGTAGAAGTCCGAATGACCCAATCGTGGGAAGCATACCAGACCACAGCTCTCAGATAAAATGAGAACAATGTAGATACACGTATATAATTCTGCTTCACTCTATTATCAATAAATAGGTCATCTATTCAACCCGATTCTTTATACAACAATGCGGTTTATTGAATTTTATAATAAACCAGGTGTAGCACACAATTTTCGAATCACATCACAATTCAATGCCTTTGTTAAATCCGCAAACGTCTAACAAAGACACACGCTGTTGAATACACATTTCTTGAAGCATCTTATCAGGAAATATTATATTTACTGCCCAACACCCACTTTTAACACACGACTGGATCTCAGTAAGAACGTCCGGACAAATATCCTTCTCCAATCAGTTTAGCAAAAGCGTTTCAAACACTTTCAAATCTCTTCTAGCCGTGAAATACCACATTCATTTTAACAATCGAACTTTTTACCATTCTCTTCGTAATAAGGATTGCATATACAAATCTTATACAACTAGGCCATCTTGCCATACTTAAAAGACCAAAGTGTGAACCGCACAATGAGCACGTCTCGATGTCAGGACACCCTCAATACAAATATCTCAACACCGGTTTCGTACATGGTATCCCTTACTTTCTTCTAATGATATTTCTTACTATATTCTAACCGAGGCAGAAAGCACCCTAGGTTAAAGGCAGAATTACGGTTTCCTCTTACGACTGGATATTTAAACTTGTAACATCAATATGGTTAGGTGTGTTAATTCCATCGAATAGAAATGTAGAGCTAAGCTCTGACTATTAAGTGATCAGTGTTACAATCGGCACCACCCATTACTCTTACTTTGCGATTATGTATTTTTTCACCACGTTCACATATCACATAATCAAGCAAGTGGCTATACCTAGGCTACGGATTGAAACACACTCTGGTGAGAACAACAATTGGAGGTAACACGATCAAGTTCTTTACAGAGCTGCCGTAAAGCAATCCCTTTGCATTCACTCTACTAATGTCATATAGACTTAGGGGGGGGGGGGCAGATTTCATTGTCCAAGTTTACCTGCCTATTAATATTACGATAAAAACCCTCAATTCTCGGCACCTTACAAACTTATGACAATATAAGTGCATAATAGAAAGAAATTATATAATTTTTAGGTTAAGTTAGTGTCAGCCTATAACCGTATAAAATAATCATATATCGACTAGCAGCAAGTGGTACTCTCAATTGCATTATACGCTTATTAATGGCAAATGGTTGCTCAATATTTTTATTTAAGCAACCCTTAATTGCAAATGGCACACACACGTCACGTTTATCTTTTTACGATTTACCGGACGACGGACGTGTAGCCTTGATTATGTTGTACGAATTGATGATCACTACCAAAACATACACAGATACATATACATTGCACCTGTGTAATTCTCCGGCCTAAATTGCAGTCTTACGTTCAAGTATTTTCCACTGTCGATAAGTAACAGAGCTGTAGTGAGTATCCTTAAGCATTTAATCCTTTGTCCTAGCTTACATGTCGAGCCGCCATTGTCTTAAAAAGTATCTGTTAAAAGATTGTTAACAGAGATTTAGTTGTGTAAGACAGCATCTATCTCGGTTCAAAATGTCAATATCCAACAACAAGCACGAGTAAGATAGCTAGTAACAAGTTGAACTACAGATTAATATCATGTGACGAGTGATCTCACTCTTTTGTTCAACAGTAATTTGTTTCTCTTTAAGAAATTTGCTTAAAATAGGCTCATGGAAATCCCGTTCTTTAAGTTGGAGAAAGCGATTGAGAGAAACAAAAAGTGAATCTCTCAATGTTTTGGGGGATTTGAATCTGATGCTTCAAAATATTTTGTCAACACATGCTAGATCGAGAATTGTTAATAACTAACACTTTAATACTATTGATATAGTAGGTCGACCTGGTGCTGTGTAAAACAGAAAACCACTCATCGGAATACTTGTCAGAACAACTATTTGTACTAACCAGGTGATTACCGATGGCTGATTCCGGTGCCTGGAAATCCCCGAATGATCTCGAAACCATGTGTACACGAAGTGATCGACCAGATTAAGTTACCTGATGGAAAGTCGTATTTTAGTAATTTATGGAAAATCATATATTTTATCCATGTTCAAAAGGTTACACTATGATAAGATTGAATTATACATTTTAATTCCATAAGTGTTTGAATTATAAAACTATTCAACAGTCAGATTGTTAATTTGTCTTAATAAGAACTTAATGTAATTTTAGTAAATTCTAATATCGAACTGTGTGAACCTACTGTTGGCCCATATTAACATATCCATCTTTGAAGAAATATATCTTTCAACTTGTTTTTAACATTAGGATGTCTAATTAGTTGACGTGTAATAGTAGAAAAACATGTTTGACTTTAGTTTGTTTTATGTTTATGTTGTGTATATTATCGAACAATTTAGTTATATATTACTTATACCGTATTGATAAAGAACTAGTTTGCTAATCAAGAGATTCATATAATTGTTAATAGTCTGTTAAGGTAATACTAAAATTGAAATTTCGGAATTATGTGTACACAAAGACAAATATTGCAAACTGTGAACATTGCAAAATAATGAATAAGTCATGAATTTTAATTCTATGCTATTATAGTATAATATATATATATATATATATAATATGAAACCGACAGTAAACGTTTAGTAGACATAAATTATAGTAAAATGGGTTAAGCTAAACATACGAGACAGAACAATTATTAAAATAGATGCAAGAAGAGAGATACACATGTACGAATGACAAATTAATTTCAACTTCGATTGTTCAATGCAAGGTGTACTCGGTAAAAACATGTGTATTATTATTTCATTTACCAACTGGACAGACCCCATATCTTTTTACACGCACATTCTCACTCTCCATTACTTAATAGTTTTTCAAATTTTGAATGTTGTTTTTTTCACGGCCAACTTATGTAATTCCTCTGATGATAAGATTTTAACATTTTAAAAGCCTTGAAAGAATACTAAATATGTTTTTACCAAGTACACCTTGCATTGAACAATCGAAGTTGGAATAAATGTGTCATGTTTACCACTCTTCTTTCGTCTATCTATCTATCTATCTATCTATCTATCTATCTATCTATCTATCTATCTATCTATCTATATATATATATATATATATATATATATATATATATATATATATATCTAAATGAATAAAATCGAAAGTTATTTTTCGTTTATCACTCTTCTATTATTACAAAACGATTACTGTTATTTAAATCAATAATACACTCCAAGATATTGATATTCTGTATATATATAGTGCCGATAAATGATTAAGAGGGCGTTTAGACTGCCACAAGTTACGTGCATCATTATATAAATAATGATGGACGTTACTTGTGGGATTATAAAAACCTTCATGAGAATGTTAAATAATGATGGTTATGATGATCGTGGGGATTATTATGTTAGCAGGAGGAGCGGTAGTCTCGATGTCACTTCCGTTGTGACGATATTTGTTCTCTTGCTTTCCAGAATTTGGTGCCTGTAGACGCATGTTGGCGACCTCCGGCTGGGACGCCAGTGGGGGCGTTAGGCATGAATTAAAGGAGTTCGGACTTAGGAGGCGTAGAAGTCGGACGAAGAAATTAAGATGTAGCCAAGCCAACACGGGAATTATTTTTCCTAAGAAAGAATACTGGCGCACAGGATGCCCTTCTCCCCCTGTCTCATCAAATAACAAAGGACTGATTAGACAATAAGCTAGCTAAGAACTTACCACGATATTCGTAAATCTCTCAAGCTTTCTCTCAACAATAGCAAAACATCTCCACGGGCAATAGAAACTGACGCCGAATAAAAAATAATTAAAATGAAACGATTGTTGTCTTATGAAGCGGGTGAGAAAGGTCTTTTGTTACAGACAACTCCCGGAGATGGCCACTACAGTGCAGAGGCGAAGAAAGTACTCAACCACTAGACGACAGAGCAAACCAAGAAGAAACGAAGGTATGAATTATTTAGGGGTTATACAACATAATTAGCATAACTATTTTGTTAACCGTTCATTATTAATTAATGTTTAATATTATTAATTTGAAATTGAATAAGTTTATGTTTGCTATCTGTATACAATAGTTTCGTCTATATTAAGAGTAATTAATAATAGTTATTTAATAAATAAATCAGAAAAATAACTGAACCATATTAAGTTTAAACTATATGCGCTCGCTAACGACCATTACGAAGGTCGAGGCAGAAGCGAGAAAGGTGGTTGTCCAGCTCTCTCTCTATCTCTGCTCCTTTTCTCTCCCCCTCATTTGCAGTTAGTACATTTTTCGTAAACAATAAAATAAATAACTTTTATTAAGTTATTTATTACTTATTCATAGATTTTAACGAACATATTTTTTTTATGTTTACACAGACCGTTTAACTATTTTCATTGACACACAAACATTAGTAGGTGTTATTTGTTCAGATCACCAAAAAAGACGTATGTTAGTATGATTAACACCTTCTGTTAAACTATTCTGCTAAATTATTCTACCTTTTTTTAGTCGATCACATCTGGACACCCTGAAAAACTTAGCAGAACGGAGAAAAAAACACTTGTTTAGAAGTTAAGTGGGGGCAAATCTTCGTATATTAATTCAATGTAAAATGATCCCCATTTTTCAGTCCAGTTATCGAGCAGTTAACTCCATTCTTTTTTTATTGGAGTGTAATACTTTGCAGTTTATTTGCTACAATTTTTTAAGAGAGTACTGTTGTTTTATGCCCTTGCCACCCAGACTAAATTTCAGTGGTAAAATATTTATTGAGTTCCCTAAAATGATTGAATGGCCAGGCAATTGGGAAACATGTTACGTTAAACATATACACAGCTTATCTCCTACTCAAAATTCTAACTATTTGCTTTGCTTACTTTGTTTACCAGGGTGTTAACATGTAATCGCCTTAAAAGCAGGTGCGTATTAATTAGAAGTGTTGATCTGCCAATGTATTCATACTTAAATATTTTGACGTCCGTTTTATTTTTACTTGAAGCAATTGAGTTAAGTTGTGTTTAATTTTCCCGTGAGAATTAAATAATTATTTTCATAAGATAAATAAAACTATTTAAAGTATGTATATTATTGTTGATTAACACCCCCCCCCCCAATCCGATAAAATAAGATTCTAAGAGAAGCAACAAAACATATTTGATAATTCTGAGTAAAGGAATCAGTTTCGCATATAAATTAAACGTAAAATAATCCTCTATTTTCTGGTTTCCTGATAGTTAAAAATGTATTGCAATTTGAGATCCATTATGTGTGTTAATGTTTGGGTGAGACCCTTTTGTGGCAGTTACATGTGGCTTTACGACCTTACCAGTCGATATATTGGTTCACTGCGCGAATAATTTAAAATGATCCTAAAAAGAAGGATCTCATTTTTAAGGGGGTGGGTAATTTAGCTGAGAGAGTTAATCTACAAATTGACCAAAATTACCAAATTTTGTTGGGAAAGGCCCTGAAACGGTACGTATTTTTTTCTGATGACCCGACATTGTTTGGAGGTTTAAATAAAATATTCCATCAGTAAAACAGCCGATTATATATATATATATATATATATATATATATATATATATATATATATATATATATATATATATATATATACCAGCCACTAGGAAAGCTGTTTCTTCCAAACAACAATATATTATGCTATAACTCGCTTCAGATGAGTTCTTGTAGCTAGTTGTATTCTATAGAAGGATGGCTTGTCCGTTGACTTTCAGGAACAGACTGAATGGTGACTGGGAATCGACTAGCGACAACTGGAAAGAGAGGGAACGTTGGGAAAGACCAAATAAACCAATCGGGCCAGCTATCAAGAGTTCATCTAATATATACTACAGAAGAAAATACAGGATAATGCCCCCAAGATACACCGAAGGGGAAGGAGGAGGAAGGATCAAAACGAAACTATAAGGAAACGACTCATATAGGCCAACGGATAACGAATAAAGAACATGGCACATAATTCCAATGCGTTTGTGGACGGAAATCTTACTCCAAAAATGAATGAAGATTAATCGAAGCAAGATGGGAAGTTCTTCTCACCCAATGACTCATAAGCAGCGCTCTGTTATCACAGATAAGATATCGAAAACCAAGGCCAGGACGCAACCCACAGTGCCGAGGATATCCAGGCAGTTGAGCAAAAGAGTGAGATGAAATATCCCATAATAAGATTCTCACCGACCAGCAGTTCGGAAGAATGGTGCATGCTTGAGATGGTGATATAATATAATATAAAGGTCATATAATGGTGATATAATATAAAGTGCCCACTGTATAACTATCTCTGTGACTGGAAAACATTTTTTTTAATTATTTATTTGTTAAAAATTATTAATGAATGATCTCCCTTGAACCATTTGGATGATTTTGGAATGTTATTTATTTAAGTATTTATTTATATGCTCGTGTCGAATTAGAGATTCCTTATACTAACAGGAAGGTCGACTTTACGGAACACTTTTAGGTGAAAGAAAGAACACAGAGATAGAAAAATGTACCTGTTGTTAAATTGCTTCAGTTTAAAGTCATTTTACAGTAGTTCTGTTGTACTATCGCTTGCCGCGGGAGTGTAATTCGATATTTCCCAGCAGTGGGGTTAGGGTTGAAGAGTTCTTATCGTCCAGACACGGAATTACCAGATCTCCGGTGGAACAATAGTTACATCCTATTTTAATAAAAAGGTTTATTTTCTTTGACGGGTCCTCGGCATCATTACGTCTCTCCAGAAAATGAATTATCTGGGTTGGGAAGATCAGCTTAAAATTTAACGCTTGTATAAAAGGAGCGAACACTATCTAATATAACATATACACTATTTATTTTTATATTCCGAAAAGAACATATATAACTTAAAAAGTCAGTGGGGTTACATTCGGCAGGCTCGTCTCGCCTAGAAAAGGCAACCGCAAATAATTTGTCTCGCTCTGTTTCTCTTTCACTCAATGAGAAAAACGAGAAAGGGTAACCCATCTACAAGAGCAGGAAGGAGAGACAATATACATAACATAGAAGGGACATAGAGAAAATACTACCGCCACTGATGCCATCAAATCAACAGAACACTACTGTTAGTCTAGTTTATTTTACCTTAGGCCTATCCGAGGCAGCGTAAACCTCGCGTTTTATCAAATAAACAGTCAACAATGATGTGAGCTATATCTTGACCGACGTCACACTGTTATGATGCAACAATAACGACTTTTTTATGTTATATATCTTGCCTAGAGACAAATGAAGACAGGTACAAAGGTTTTAAATGAGGAGACCATCTTCCTCAAAGGGATGTGTATCCTTGTGTTACATTTCCAGATATCAGTATGTTATACTTTTTAGGTCCTAGTCAGGTTCAGTAACGTACACTGCGTCCCGGAGTAAATTCTCTGCGACAATAAAAGTAACAGTTAAGGCAGTGAGATACTGTTTAGTCGCCGTTCTATCATCCAGGAGCATGAAGCTTATTTGGATCCTGAAAATTATGTTGGAAACAATTCCTCTGTGTTGAGGGAGTTTAGAAAGGAAAAATAAATACATTGAATTCTGCCTCTACAGGACTATAGTCTCTAATATTAAGAGGGCAAGTAATAACCGATTCCTAATTTATCATGGATCATCAGATAAGTAACTGACGGGTATCACCCCTAATATTTTTCTAAAACCTAATAATAACCCTTGCTTATAACTTCAATGCGGGAAATAAGTTGAACTGCGTTGTCAATTTTTTGAAAATGTTGGTACAATGAGTACTTCAGGAAGATCGTAGATACTATTTTATAACTGCATTAATAAGAATGATGTAGTCCTTACCAAGAGCCTTCTAAAACAAAGAAACATATTGGATGTTGTGCAGTATACTCTTTTCGTCTCAGACTTTGCTCCAGACATACAAAAAAGCGATGTTTTTAAAAGTTAAAAACACACAAAGAGCGGCTTGCAGGGATAGCATTTCATCATGGATAGACCTGTAAATTTCTCTGTATTTAGGGTTGATCCACCGCAGTCTGCATTTCTTGTGAAGGCGTTGACAAATCTGAATTATGATTTTCTCTCTACGTTGTTCAGTATCTCTGTTAATGTAATCGATGCCTTTCTGGCTGACGACGAATGCTTTTTCATTACTGAACAGTTCATTGTTGCAAATAGCACACTTGTCAGCATCAATAATTATTTGTATTTCACCTTGGCCAACCTGAAATTAGAATATGACAGAATATTAAGCTGCTGCAGTAATACATGAAAAAAGACAACAATAAGACATAAGAAGTTATAATTATATTTAACTTTATGAAAACTGTTGGTTGTATCCAATTTCACATTGCTACATTTGGTATTTTAGAAGATTAATTTACAGAAATTGAGTTGAGAGAGGAGAGGCTAGAATCGGTGGCAATCTTTAATGATGGCGCCCGTTGACCCCTTTCCGCAAGGCTTATTTTGGTAAACTTTTATATCTGAAAGACAAGTTATTCATGCATAATATCCAAGTTAAAACATTCGTTAGCATGTCTTTTTAGATTAAGCTAAGAAATCAGCTAGATTGACTGGACTATAGACGGAGGATGTCTTTTCCACCGTCTGAAATTGAAAGAGGGAATACCTACAGTTTGATTTCAAATGATTATACCTCATTGACTGTTGAACATCATGGGAGAGCAACTGTCTTGTTTGATGGTTATGAATTTAGACATAGTATAAAGGACTGTACTCATCAGCGGCGAAGTCGAAAGCTGAATGCAAGAAAGGTAAACATTACCGAAGTAACGACATTTTCTGGGAAAAAGTGGAAGGAGATGCCGATGTTGAGATTACAAAGGCAGCCATCAATATGTCTGCTTTCAAATTAGAGAAGGCACGGCTGTTCTGTTTCTAAATGTACTGCATTTAATGTTTGCTCCGGTAAGGCGAAATCATACATCTACAATCCCAAGATTCTCAAACAGGTGCTTCGCGTAGCAATTTGTAATACTATGTTGTTCTGGAATGGCCTTACGGGATGCAATTTGGTGTCCAGAGCATTCCGAATAGAAAAAAAAAGGGCAGAAACCAATCGTAAAGAGAGAATAGATACTGGCAGACTGTTCAGAAGCATTTTCGCAACCTAAGCAAATGCAGGATCGTGTGGAAACTAATGGTTGTAAGGCAATGTTAGCTTTGTTCACTGCGGATAAAAAAATACTTACGGCACCTATTAGATACAATATGCACTGCAAGAAAATTGCAAGAGTTAATACGTTCGCTACGCTAGAAGGACTCCCACCAACGCCCTTTGCCTGTAAATTTAATGTTTTACTGACTAACTACCAGGTTATGTAATAAATGGGATGTAGGTATGAAACGATGCAATATGAGTGGGGGTTAAGGTAGGAGGGAGCAAACTTGTTCTAATGATGACTGCCAAAAGCCCTGCTTAAGATTCACTGATCTAGATAGTTCATTGCAACAGTTCGGAAGGATGCATTGACCTAAGGTGTACCTGCAGGAGGCATGGGTTAGAATTTACAAGTGCATGTGTACATTGCTTAGCTGGGCATTGTGATAATATGAAACATGGTGGAGTAGAAGTTTAAAAGTTTAGAAAAAGTACCGAAATGTAAGTGAATCAGGGTGGATGCAACAAGGGTAGTGGGCGTGAGTGGTACCTATTGATATTGTCTAAGGGTTTAATTGGGCATCACTGGTAACTCCTTTTATGTGGCAGATTGACTTTGAAAACTTAGGTAAACTCCATTATGCATTTATTCATCACGAAAACTGACCGAATTAGGGCTTCACATGTGCAGATACTAAAAACGAAAGAAAGCAAACAATGAACTCACCGCTTCCTTTTACAGTAGAATCTCATGTTCAAATTCATCAGTATATAAATAACTGATACACTTAATGTTAATGTATACAAGAATTTATCATTCCCTGAACTTAAAATTAGAAATTTATAACACATATACGATAATCTCAAAACAAGTTATTATATAAAAAGCATATCAAAATCAGACAGAAGGAAAATAGCATTGTATATGCAAGAAAGAATAGAATGGATCATTTACGCACAATTGTGTTATTCCATCCGAAGTTTTCTTTCTGCTAAAAAATATCACTGTGCAAAGCAAAGAATAAATAAGATGTGACTTGTGAACGTAATGAAATGCAACGTTTTATCGAGATATTTGTAAGTTGATGAACGTCGATACTGTAAGTGAAAATAAAAGATCAATATAAGTTTGTACCGTGTATATTTTTAATGTCAATTTTTAGTTCGAAAAAATGTAATATAATATGAATGAAAAGTAAATATACATTACACAGTAAGAAAGATAGAAGCGACTCTTAACCAACCATCAGGTCAAGTCGCTAATCGGGTATTCGTTTATTTCGTCAGAGAATATTAAAAAAACTATTTATGAGTGAATTATAAAAAGGTGAAATGAGTTGTTCATTTATGGTGGAACATGGCATTAACATACAACAGCAAGATATAAATAAGACAAAATAACGGTATTACAAAGATATATGTGGGCGATGAAGAGTCTTCCTCGCGGTCTTAATAGACATAGGCAACTTTCTCCAACTGTTTCAATTAATTCATCTAAAGAGAAACAGGCCAAGACGAATAGAATGTAATAGGTATTGAAAGCTAACAAAACACACGCATGTTTTCCGAAAACACGCATCAAGAATTGGTCAACTTCGCTTTTGTAATAAATTTGAATAAACAGCTATCGGATGGAAAGCTATACTCGTCAATGGAAATAAACCTCTCTCGCTCTCTCTCTGTCTCTCCTTCTATCTATCTATCTATCTATCTATCTATCTATCTATCTATCTATCTATCTATATCTCTCTCTCTTTATATATATATATATATATATATATATGCATACATTAATACAAATGTAGTAAAATAATTAATTCGATGCCAAATCATTCGACGAATTGAAAAAATAAAAAAGGACTTACAAAACAGAAGAGTTCTGTTATGTTTTAACAACATCTGTATTAATGAAAAATTATGCCTACATACACAAAATGTATATATATATATATATATATATATATATATATATACTTTTAAATGATGGGTATTAGTCAGTTATTGAACAATATGATAACAACAGACACACTTACTGCAATGGAGATATTTCAAGGAATGCATGGTTTTTTTTATCTTGTATGTAACGATGCGGTATTTCATTGTCCTTAGGCAGAATTTCGTCATCCTGTCGCGGTGTTGAAAACAATAATAATTTCGAAAGGCGCCATACTTCCAAACCTGATGCAGACTCTCTGTTTACTGTAAAAGGCCGTTGAACATGAAAGGAAGATTCGGCACCAGTGACTGCTGGTAATTCCTTTTGGTTGGATTGCATCAGTTAGTTTTCGTACGAGTGTTTCTTTTGTCTATTAAACTATCTCTTTGATTTTCTTCAAAGTGGAGACAGTTGGATTGCAAATGCAAGTTCATTCCCCTAATTTCATACACTGAGTCATTTAAATTCTATGTGATATATACCAAAAACAGAACACTGTTTCTCACATTATATCTGATATTTCGCACAGCTTATAATATTCAAGAATAAATAAGCCTTAGCTCGCATTTAGTAAGGTGAACACTGTGATGGATATCATATTAAGTTTTAAAAGACTTCTCGTATTGAAATTCTGAAGTTACCTATTTAATATTAAGTTTATATTAAGTTAAAGATTAGCGTCAATGATTCGGAATTGGTTATACATTAGGATACTACCTTTGTTAAATTCGTACTCTGAACATATTTTTTCATTTTTGTCAACAGACGGCAATCAAATATTCTAGTGTATCACAGAAATGAAAAGAGGCAACTTTTTCTGTGTGTGTTTACCTACTTTCACAACCGGGTAATCTACACGACCTGCTAACGCCACCTAATGTTGCATGTCATTAATTTAATTGTTCAAGTTACAAAATCAGTCCAAACTCGTATAAGTCATAAACATAATATGCCATAATACTAAAAAAAAACAGCGGATGAAACCTAACATGAATGCCTTATGGTGTTATGTCGTTATTGAACGAAGCCGGTGGTGGGGATTTGGCATTCAAATTCCACAACGTAAGACGTTTCCAAATAATGTTCAATAAATTGTTACAAAAAATATATAGCATGCCCCATTATAAAATGCGTATCAAGCCGGAGAAGGTGAAACTCCCTCCGGAAAATTACAACGAAAGGTGGGTGAAAGTTGCGCGTTTGTGTCGAGTGAATGGAACTTATCTTGAGTGGTACGGGGACGTGCCTTTGACAGAATATGTGGTAGTCGAACCGAACACTGATCTTTTATTTGACCCGGTTAGGCAAGATTCGTAAATGTTTTGATTTCTCCCTCTTTTCTAACTGAGCTAGATGTATGTAAGTTGTCATAGGTCGCCTCTTTTTTGTCTCTCCCACCCACGTGTTTTTCCCGACTTTTATTTTATAATTCCCATTCCCGACCCCAATTAGATGACTGATTTGTTGTTTTGTCAGAGATGCAGGTCTGCTTTCGTATATCGAAAGTTGTGTTAGAATAAAGATTTTCATGACCTGCATCGCCTTTTTTCGACTGGCAAAACTACTCATCGGGTACATTCTTTAGTGGGGGGTTCTTATACAAACACTTAATTTTATTTCTTTTTCATTGTATGTATATATCATTTTATTCCCGGACTCCCATTTAATGTATATATTGTAATTTTTGGGGATTTAAGTAGGTAAATCATGGAGTAAAGTTGTTTTGGTGAGTGTGACTAGTTAAGTTAATTATGTTAGTTAAGTCAACATTTTCCCCATCCCCTTTTGGCCTCGTGTCACATTTTGAATTTTTTAAATAAATATTAACGTGAGTGTCGTGTGAGATTCTGCGGGTAGCCGAATTATTTTTCGTTCATTGGAGCTCGAAATTCCACTGAGGGTGTTTGTGCTTCTACAGGAATTGAACCGAACTGACTTTTTTTGTTTGTTTATACGTTTGGAGTCTAGCTATAGACTTCTTAATTCTGATTTACAGTTGTCCTCTCGTCAGAGTCCTTAATCACTGGCACCACATGTGCAATTTTCCACCTGACGCGATGCGATTTCTAGTCATCAGTATACATAAGCTTCCCTTCGGATATGATAGTCTTAAAATTGTTTATTGATGAGAGGCATTATTGCTCAATTGTAACTGGGGTGTGGCGGTTTAAGCGTCAGAATGCTTGGCGCCTAAGCACAATAGCAGCTGTAAAATCAACGTGAACAATTAAAGAGATAGCGGTTTGCGATTGAATGTAAACTGCTATGCGTGCTTCGACTAATTCAGTAACCTTATTGCACACTGTTGACCCGGGAGAGACGCCGTTTTGTTTCAAGGTTTAACATTTCTAATCAGCACTTTTGTATTGTCTACTTGCCTTGAGTTTCTGTTTAGAATCAGAGTTTTAGCGTGATATGAACCAAGATTACTGCGTGATCAGAATTCATGGGATGTTAGTCCTGCATTCTCAAACACTCAGACCAGAAACGGCTTAAACTGGTCATTTGTAACTCAGGTAAAACAAATGTCTTCATATAGTTCTAGATGAGGAAAACGCGAGAAAATAAGTGAGACAGTATTCACTGTCCTAGTAAGTAAACAAGGCTCAGCACTCGGGGTGTTCAAAATTCTCTATGCGCCAAATATATATAAAAATAGTTCAAGTCAAGGAATGCACGACGCCTATCTGCAACTGAAGAAATTGTAGGTTTGCACACCGGAGGCCTATCTCTACAAGTCTTTCAGTGCAAGATGATTAGTCACAATGAAAGGGCCAGGGTTTATATTAGAGTTTCTTTTCATAGATTTATAATCTGGCAACATCGACGGGGACATCTTATCAAGTGACATAATATAGCCTGAATAGTATCCAATGGTATATATATAAGGCAGCTTCATATATATATATATATATATATATATATATATATATATATATATATATATATATTTATATATATATATTTATATATATATATATATATATATATATATATATATATATATATATACATATATATATTTATATATACATACAGGGTGGACCAAAATAAAGGGTCCTATCTTTAAATTTGAATAACTTGAATTTGAATAACTTCCACAAAATAAAAGTTAAACTCACCAAACTTTATGTGTGTGTAGACTGACCCTTTCGAGATTTTTTGAAATAAACAAAACAAATTTTAGCCGAAAAACACTTCTTAAAACTTACAAAAACTAAAGTATTGTTTTTTACACTGTTTTGAGTTTTTTAAGCAAAAATAATGTTTTCTAAATGAGAGTACGTTCCTTAGGGCTAATACGGCTCATGCTTGCTTCGGAAGGGGTCCTTTACTTATTCTAAAAAAATTTTTAAAAAATCAATAAATAAAAAAGTCATGAATTTTAAAAAATAGGACCCTTATTTTTGCCCACCCTGTATATATTTATATATATATATTTATATATATATACATAAATATATTTATATATATATATATATATATATATATATATATATATATATATATATATGTATATATATATATATATATATATATATATATATATATATATAATTATTTTTTGGGAGGTACAACACTTTATTAATGCAATAATGAAGGGAAGACGTGTTGAATGTTTAATAATTAAAATATTATGGGGATGTAGGGGATGAGAAAAAATGTTTGCCAGTCGACTAGTTTCGCCCAAACTTTACAAGGCTGATATCGTGGGATTAAAAAAAAAACACTTTTATATTTACAATGAAATTAGCGTTATGTTATGAAGGGGAATTTTGTTTTTACAACAAAAGAGTTCCATCTATTGTTCATGTGGTTTGCGATGATTATTTTGTTTGCGAACTAAGTGTGTTTAGATTCGGTTTCAATTCTGTAAAAGCTGGCGTAAAATAAATTTAGTATTACGTGTTATGTAAAATAATATAAAACTTTTAAATGACTAAAAAAAGTCGCAAACAAAACAATGAAGCACTTTTAAAATCACTAACTACATTGATAATTTAAAAGTGTTTTTTTGTTGTTGTCTAGGCAATTTAAACGAATCCAATGTTTTTGTAGGAGGCAAAACGTATGTTTTGTAAATAAGTGTAAACATTAAAGTAATGAAGAAATCCGTCAAGACTGAGGCAATAGTTCTTATGGTACAGAACACGCACGTAAATATTTGTGTAATTAAAAAACGAAAATACGTTTTTGCTCTTTAACATATGCAAAAAAGGTATGAAAAAAAGGTTTATTGAAATCTAGCTCCGGCATAGAAAAACGGAAGTTGCTAAAATATTTAGATATGCGTAGATCGAACATATATTTAAAAATGATCAAATCTCAGCACCCCTATTTCATTGTTCTTGTCTGTTCTCTACGAATAAATCGATGGTCTATTCTTATTCTGACATATGCATCAGGTTACCCGGTTAGAAGAATATAAAGGTGCTGACAATATGGTGAGTAGTTTTTTACGAGTATCATTACATACATACATACATACATACATACACACATACATAAATACACATATACAAGTGACATTTATATAATTGATACGTATATATATATACATATATATATATATATATATATATATGTATATATATATATAGAATTATAAAAAGGAAAACAAAACTATGACCATATTAAGGTTGTATACATGATAAATTATTTACCCCCTTTAATTAGGTCTCGTCACACGTACAAACAACGAGATCAAAAAGCCAAATAATTAGATAAATTGATCATCGTCTTAAAAATATAAATTCACTTTGTTGATTGGTCTATGTAAAAAGTGGGTAAATGAAAAATAATCGAGGAGACAAAAGTAAAATATTAATATGACTCTATTTTTTTTTACATATGCAAAAATATAAAAATACATAAAAGAGAATTCGTTTTTGCTATTGAAAGAAATAAAATTTCGAATGTCAGCTTTAAAGATAAACAATATAGGATAACAGATTCGAGCGTTAACGATTTAAAACTCCGTTTAGTTATTTACAATTAAAAATTAAAAAACGAAAATGCAGGACGAAGATGTCAGTTAAGATTAGAAATGATCAAAAACTTAATTGGTTATGACGTCGATTCGAGATGATCTACTATACGGAATAAACGTTTGGCGATATTTAAAAACGATTCATTTACAAATTTGTGTTTTACCAAATTGGTAAAAAATTAGACTTACTAATTTACTTACATTTACTTTTACGGTTTGAACTCTTATGGTAACTATACTCTAAAAGAATTGTTATTTACAAAGAACTTCCTAACGTGCTATTGATTTAAAACCTGTGCTTGTGTCTACATTTAGCCATCAGTTCAACTCGTCTATTTAAAATGTTATTGTGTTCGTATTTTAATATTCTAATTCTTTCATTAAGGCACAAATTGCATCTATGTCGGAATTATTTCGGAGTGTTAGAATGGCATAGTATGGACCACGAAACAGTTTGTCTTAAATTGTTGCTTTTAAAAACCACCAATGTTTGGTTAATTCTGTTTTATTGGTGACGTCCGGGTTTAAAAATGAGTGTTTGTGTACGTAGACTCGTTGTTTCCACTTCCCGGCGGATATTCCTATGCATACTTTCTTATTATTAGTATTCTCTTTAGGATAAATGATAGCCTTATATACAATGCTTTCGACGTTTCGGTTCCTCTTAAGTGGAAGTTATTCTTAATCTGACAATTACATTTCGTTTCCCCCGTTTTGGTTTTCTTACTCGGTGTGCTCAATATTTTTTATTTTGTGCATTAATAATGCTACGAATATTTTAGTGCAAGAAAAACTAATTTTCACTGTTTCCCTATTGAAAATTTTGCTCAAACGATTAGTCGTTTTAAAATGTGTATCTATTAAATTTAAAAATATATTCCCGATATGTAGGCTAGACAGCTGGCAATATGGCGGTTGAACAACATCTTGTTGCGCCCCCTGTTTTCAGGTTTATTTTTGTTTATATCATCAGTATATATAAATTTTTCATTGTACCCACTATTTCTTAATGCATTATCATATATGGGTTTACTAGTCTCAAAGATATTTTTATTTGATGAGAGTTTGTTAATTCTGGTGTTAATAGTTGTAGGAATTTGTTTTATAATGCATTTGGGATAATTAGATTTATTGTTAATGTATATTGGGGTATGATTATGTTTGTGAAAAGGTTTAAATGTTCCCTCGTTTAAGTTTGGTGTAATGTCTAGAAAATTTACCTCGTTGAAATTAGGAGTCACTTCAATCCTCAAATCTAAATATTTAAACACCTTAATTAGTCTTTTATCCATACTAGATTTAAAGGAACATTGCTATGAGGTACGATGATCAGTCAGTCATCTCTATATAGGCCAATTTGATTGGAGCTAACGATTCGACTGATAATATATATGATATAGATTCCCACGAAATCTGCTATTTCAGCTGAATCAATCCCCCATCGTGACATCACAGTCTGTACTATCATTTTTAATCAATTTATACCCATCGTTTGCCAAAATGGATCTTCGACAGACCAAAATTATGTTGATTTGTTCGTCTGAAATGTCAACGAAATTCTTGGCATAGTTTATGCTACTGATTAGTAATTCATTCGAAATGGAAGGGTAGATGTCCATTATATGGAATTGGATAAATGAGGCTGTTTCTTATAGATAATATTTTTTTTGTTTGCAGGTTTGCTGCTTATATATTAAGTGTGTGTTGTTGACTATTAGAAATACTAGTGTGTGTCTGTCGGTAACAGTGAGTTTAAAGCAATAGCAGTTGTTAGAGCTGATGTGCTCCGTGATGAGGTCCATAACTAAATATGCATGTACTGAGGTGTAGACAGACACAACGTAGAGACTGATGCTTATCTGTTGCCTTGTAAGTTGGTTTAGTGTGTGGATAACTTCATCTTATCTATATAGTATCAAACATAGAGGGCTCCTTTACACACCCCGTATATTTTGCGGGTGTAGAGTTCTAAATAGTTGGGACAGTAGTCAAGGGGTTTTGTACGGGCGCACCTCTATGCTTAGTACTATGGGTCTGATTTTTATGATGGAGTTGCTTTAGTGCTTATAGGATAATACTATGTGTACAGTCTGCTGTTTATTGTAGTAAGGTTTCGTTTTTATTTGTTGGGGAGTTTACGTCTCTTGCATACGAGAACCAATTATGTGTTGATATGGTTTTCTCTTTCTGTTAGGGAGATATGGGTGGTTGGTGTATAAAGTGGGTCGTTGTTGAGATGTTGTAGCGCGAGATCATCATACGTATCTTGGTAGATTACGCAGAATGACTTGCTTTTATAAAGGGTAGAAATAGGGTGGGTCGTTGTGTTATTGTGAGTTTGCGAATGATGTTAGATTTGACCTGATATATAATAAATAGTATGATTTAGGACTATTGTATATCTCTTTACGTTTTGCAATGTGAACATAAATATACCTTTGTATATTGTTAGGTCGTTAATAATTTAAATTTTATCAGAGAATCGAGAGGAGCGGCCACTCAAGTGAATGACGTAAATCGTCGCGTCTCTGAAAGCTTTTATAGATTTCTACCGATTCCAATTCGCATTTAATCAGTGGCTATGACGCTTACAGACTTATTTAGTCATAAAATATGGAGATTAATTCAAGTAAATGCGGTCGTTTTTCATTTTAGTAAAAGTGTCGACCAAGACATTTTAAGTTTATTTGTAGAACGAGAGATACAAACGACACTTGGGGTCTATTTCAGGATTTATTGGTAGAAGAATGCACATTTAGTATTTCTATTCCACACAGACCGAATTAAATGTCTATAAAATACTAATCTTTAATCATATAAATATTATATCAAAATATTAAAACAATGTATTATTTTCATCAATAAAAGTGCATATAATGATTGATTCTTATATACGTAACTTGCTTTCCCTATTTTTGTATTAAAGTGAAACTATAGCCAGTGCATATTTATAAGGTGGTACCATGTGTGAAATCTGATGTTTATTGAAGTGAGGTTTCGTTTTTATCTGTTGGGGAGTGTACGCCTCTTTCATGCGATAACCAAGGATGTGTTGATATGGGTTTCTGTTTCTGTTAGGGTGTGTGTGTGGTGAGTGTATAAAGTGTGTCGTTGTTGAGATGGTGTAGCGCGAGATGTCATGCGTATCTTAGGAGATTACGCAGAATTATTGGCTTTTATCGAAGGTTGGAATATTAGGTTTTTATTTAAAAAGTTCCTCTAGAGTGGGGCGTTGTGTTATTGCGAGTTTGAGAATAATGTTTGCTTTGCCTCAATATAAAATAAATAGTATGATGTAAGACTTTTGTATATCTATCTACGTTTGGCAATGTTAACATAAATATAACTTTGTTTGGTGGTTAATAATTTAAATTATATGATAAAATCGAGAAGAGCGAAAGCTTTTATAGATTTCTACCGATTGTAATTCCCATAAAATCAGTTGCTACGACGCCTACATACTTATTTAGCGATTAACCCAAGTAAATGCGGCCGTTCGTCTTTTAGTAGACGGGCTAGTTGGGATAGTTAAGTTTATATTTAGAACGATAAATGCAAACGATATGTGTGGCCTATTTCACGATTCATTCGTAGAAGAATGCACATAAAGTATTGTTGTTCTATAAATGACTAATGTAATTACGATAATAGACGCATCTTTAATAATCAGAATACGCTCATAATTACAGATATATACACAATATATTATATCGAAAGATTAAAACAATATTTTAATCCATAAAAGTGTATTGATATGCATAATATAATGGTTGATGTTTATTTACGTAAATCGCTTTCTCTATTTTTGTATCACATATAAACTAAAGTCGAATTCCCATATACCTGCAATTATTTGAGACTGTAGAATAGATCTTGCTACCGAAACAGTAGCAGAAAATCGCTATGAAGAAGCAGACAACGCAAGATATAATTATTTGGAAATAAAGGCTGACCTTGTGATCTTGCATACAATAATGTTTCTTCGGTTGTTTTCACTTGTGAAATGTTTCATTTCGGTCTCCGGTAAATGTCGCATCATCAGGAGAGAACACACCCTTTTTTATGACCTTCCTATCGGCGGCGTTCTTGCGTAATGCGCCCTCACTGATGAAAGGTCACATCATGTAAATTGCATTTCAATCAAATGAAATGTTAAATTAACTAGCAACAACTTATACGTTACACGATTTGGCATGCCATGTCTTCATTGCGTGAAAATGTGTTCTTATAGAAAAAAATGTTCAATCTCGAAGTGATTACTATACAGTGGTAACTTGCTATTATACCAACATGTGAACCACATTGAACATTGCTCCGTCATTACAATGAAGCGATTGCTGGCTTCGATTTGTTTTAGCCTTTAATTATAAGCTGGCATTGCCGTTGATACAAATAGTCTTTAAACCACCTTGTTTTAATTTCGAAACCTCGATGAATTACGCAATAATCTGCATGGGCCAGTTCTCATTTTAAGTGTTTGTATTTTTCTATTTTGTATTTGTGTCCTTTTTACTGATCAGATCTCATAAGATCGCGTTAATTCAACCAAGATGAGCATTGCGCTTGCTCTTAACAATAAAACAATTTTTGTAAGTTGCGATTTTTCACTGATACTATTGGGGTAATTATTGCGTCATCTAAGGAGATCAGCGGCTATCATCTCATCGTTATCCGCTTCGAATAATAGTTTGGCCGGGTACAAATAATTGGCTATCTGTACACTAAAAGTCGATCTATAAACGAGATTATATCAGCTGCTTTCGGCCTTATATGACTGCTGTTGTGCTGCCACGTATATGGCCTTTTAGCAATGGGTCCCTCTGCACGTCCATTTGTTTGTTTGCTTAGACAAAAGACAGGTTTTCTCGACTTCTTTCATCTATTTGACGAGGTGGCTCACTGATAGAAAGCGCGTCGTAAATGTATCGTAATATCAAGCTCAACCAACATGGTTCAATATGCGTAATGCCATTCTATGTAATGATCTTGAAATTGCTTCGACTCAGTTCCCCCATTGTCACTGCTGTACCTGTTTGACTCTTTTATCGAACATTTTGCTTACCCCCTGACTTCTATTCATTAGTGTTGTGGCCCTGTTTTAAGGGACCGAAATGAAGACACGAACGCGGTATAAAGTAGTAACAACTGCATTAAGAAAATAGTGTACAAAGGGAAGAAATATACGCCTAGTAAGTTGAGTTCGAACTATCTTTCTGGGTGTCTCTACTGGCGAGAGTTAATTGCCGTTGGCATTTATTGAGTAAAGAGGAAGAGACCATGTTCTACATAGGTAAGTACGCATAACACTCCCTCCCAAGTATTACCTCCGCAGGAGAATTAATAGCGTTTCATTTTCGGGTCTATTACTATCAGATCCGTTAGTGTTCGCTATCTTTCTGATTGTCTTTGTTCCGGAGCTGCCTGGAGATCCCAATGTCAAAGGTGTCATATATGGTTTCTATAATCTCTTCTTCTTCCCGGGGAGCGCTGTCGGTGTCGTCCGATAGTCGTTTTCTTAATTGATTTAAATGTCTCTTATGAGAGAACTTAAGGCCTTGAATTATGTATCCATATTTCTAATCCGTTTGTCAATTGTCCCTAGTTCCCAGAAAGATTTATTATTTTTAAACATTAAAAAAAATATTTTTCGTCTGGGACGTAACGTTTTCATGGTACTGCATGTGTTTGTTCCGGTTTTGTCTTTTTTGGCAGCAGTTTGTCAAAAACGAATCAT
Organism: Sepiola atlantica; assembly: GCA_963556195.1. Taxonomy (NCBI): domain Eukaryota; kingdom Metazoa; phylum Mollusca; class Cephalopoda; order Sepiida; family Sepiolidae; genus Sepiola; species Sepiola atlantica. Next base: position 228,762,568 of record OY744517.1, read on the forward strand.
ATCTTTCGCGCAAACATTTCCTCAGCAGGGGATAATGAAGATGGTTTATTTGTGTTTGGTGTTATCCTGTACACGTGAAAGGAACTGTTGTAGGGCTTTTTCCGTAGGAGTGCCTCTAGTCTTCTTCAGAGCTCTTTTCAGTGTATCGACGAAACGCACTGCTTGGCCATTTCATATCGGGTGGTATGCTGAGTTCGTAATATGTTCTATTTGGAATTCCTTGAATTCAGCGGACGTGAACTGTGTTCCGTTGTCGCTGACTAAACAATCCACCACCCCGAAACGGGCGAACAATTCGTGGAGGAAGTTTATGGTTATTTCCGTCGTTAGACTTTTGCATCGGCGCTCTTCGCGCCATTTTATGAAACTATCTACTACAATTAAATAGTTGAAACCGTCTAATGGTCGTGCGAAATCTATATGGATTCTGGATTATTGTCGGTCCGTATTTGGCCAAGGACTCTATTTGATCGGAGTTGCCTTTGCTGTCAATGCACAGCCTTTGCACGTCTTTACGATTTTCTCGATATCCTGATCCATGTTAGGCCAGTACACGTAGCTCCTCATCAAGCTCTTCATTCTTGTAGTCCCTGGGTGTCCAACATGGAAATCCTTCAGAATTCTCCTTTAAAACGTTATGGGAATGACTACTCTCTCACAATAAAAGAGTACCCTATCGTATAGGGAGAAAATCTCTGACGTTTTTTGGTGCTGTTCAATTAATCTAGTCTTGGTCATCTTAATAAACTCGTAACCGAGGGCTTCCATTTTTATTTCGTGCTGTGATACAGGGAGTTCCCTTATTGTGTTCCGTAATGTAGAGTTAATTTCTCCTTCCGTTCGAAGGGAGGCAATCACAGTGTCTTCAAAGGGGTTCACTACGTTTTGGAATAAGTCTTGATAATCCGTCAGTGTGACAATTCTTTTCGAGGGGGGTATTCCATCTTAAAATTATAATTTAAAAAGAGGTGTTCCCCACATCCGCAGTATGTTAGTACGGGCAGACCTTTTTTTGACCCAAAAATTGTGAGTAAAGGTATATGATCCGTTTGTAAGGTAAAAAAATCTACCGTGTATGTAACGGTGGAATTTCGAGACTGCAAATATGATCCCTAAAGACTCCTTTTCTATTTGGGAGTAGTTCTTTTCTGTTGGTAGCAATGTACTCGATGCGTGGGCTATTGGTTCGTAAGTCCCGTCTGGCATTTTGTGTAAAATGCATGCCCCGACCATATGAGCTTGCGTCGCTAACGCCAATAATATCTAAGTCTGGATTATAGTGAGTTAGAAAAAGATCGGATGTTATGACCGTTTTCGTTGCCTCCTAGGATTCCGCTGTGCATACCTACTCTTATTCTTTTTTCAGAAGTTCATTCATTGGAGCACGGAGATTATGCATATCAGGTATGAACACGTGGTAGTAGTTAGACAGTCCGAGAAAACTTTGTAAAGATGCGATATTTTCAGGAGCCGGCATGTTCGGAATTGCAATAGCCGGTTCTTGGTTTGGTCTTTAGCCATCTTTGTCAATAATGTGGCCCAGATATTTAATTTTCTCTATGAAAAAATGACATTTGGCTTCTTCGGGTTTGAAACCGTACTCTTGGATTCGCGAGACAACTTTGTGGATGTGTTCCCGGTGTTGATTTTTGGTATGACTTGTCATAAGAATTACGTCTAGGTATGCTATTGCGTATTCCAGTCCGTTCAGCATAGTATCTATTACCTGCTGGAATATGGCTGGTGCGACCTTGACACCGAAAGCGAGTCTCTCGAATTTGTACAAACCGCGATGGGTGTTAATACATAGAAGTTTCGAGCTTTCCTCTTCCACGAGAATCTGTAAATATGCGTCACTTAAATCTATTTAGGAGTAAAATCTTCTTCCATTTAATTTAGTAAATATTTCATCTGGGCACGGAAGAGGATGATGATAATCCTTAAGTGATGCATTCAATCCAGTCGAAAAATCGGCGTTGACGCGGATCTCCTTAGTTTTCCTTTTTAACATAGACAGTCGGAGCAGCCTATTTGCTATATTCAATTTTAGAAAGAATGCCGGTCTCAACTAGTCTGTCTAGTTCTTCATTTATTTGCTCGAGTTGGATTTTTCCTTTAATTTGAATTTTGCCGCCATTTTTCTGCCTCCAAAAACACTTCTAGGCAGGTTTTTTTAATATCTTCTTTTAATTTATCTGCTTCGGTTGTCAGACTTTCTATTTTTTGGCAAAAAGCCTTAATGGGTAAATCCCAATGTCCCACATAAATTAGTAATGTTTTTTTTACACGAACATTTTTAATTTTTTGGTTTTCCCGTTAAACTTAACGTTAGTAAAAATCTCACCTTCGAATTTTATTTTTTCTCCAGTCACTGACCTGGCTATTTTGTTTGACTTTAACATGGTTGGTTTACCCAATCCTTTCCATGTCTGCGGGTTGATGATAGTTACATCCAGACTCTAATTGTAATTTTATTCTTTCGTTAAGGATTTGTACTTGAACGTACTTTCGTTATGTTTATGCTATCTTGTACGTCTTATCTTGCGATTTTTATCCGGCTTTAAAATCTTTTATTTACTCTACAATGTGAGCTCTTGTGTCCGATTTTGTTACAATTTAAACAAGTTTTAAACCGGTAGGGACAATCCATATTCCAATGAAGAGCACCACAGCGCGAAAAGGGGCTAGGTGGTAATTAGTTTTGTTTTTTCTTGGGGAAATTTGTTTTTGGCGAAAACTTAGAATAGTCATTCTTTTTGGATTGACTTGATTTTGAAGGTAAGTTTGGATATGATTTTTGTCGTAACTTTCTTATGTGTGATATGCCGTATACTTCTATGTCTTTCGAGTCTTGTTTCACGCTTACCAATCTCTCGCAGTCCTCTGCGACCTTTTGTAAGGGTAGATTCGGCTCATTTTCTAGTTTATTCAGAACGCTGAGTCTTACTTTGGCGTCTTTAGCTGATATCAGTCCTTGCACAAAATTAAACATTTGAAATCATCTGCGCTTAGTTCGGCAAGCTTGAAATCGTCACAGTGTTTATTCACTACTGATGCGAAAGTCGTGTAATCCTCACAATATGTTCTAGTTAAATTTATGCACTTCCATCTTTTGTGAAAAAGGGAAATTTTGGGACTAAACAACTCCGTTAATAACTTAACCGTTTCCGAGAAAGTTTAATCGCTGGTCTTACGGGGTAATATGTAGTTAACGAACTTTGTGTGTTCGCCCAATTTTCGCAATCTATGTTGTAAAGATCTACATACCTTCTAAAATATGAAGCGAATATTCTATCGTTGTCTGGAGAATAAAAAAGACTGTCAATTTTACTCCAAACAGTATTTTGGGAAAATGCGTGTTCGCTGTCGGTATTTTGACCCCTATTCAATATTGTTTGTAGCAATAGTTGTTCAAACTTTTGCTGTTTTTCATCAGCTAATCATCGTTGTTCGTCGGCTTTTTGTTGTTGGATAAGCAGTTTTTCTTGAAACCTCGCTTCCATTTGAGCTTGTTGTTCGGTTTTGAATTTCACGAGTTCTCACATCATAGCTTGGAGGTCTTCCATGAGTACTGTTGTGTCTTCATACAATACAGCTTTTTTCATATTACGCTGCGTATTAGTTCTTCAATAAGAAAAAAATAAGAGTAAACCTTTTTTTTTTTTTGGCTTAAGAAAAAAAAAGTGTTTAAATTTCGGCGGTAGTATTTCTCTTTTTTTCTTTGGAGAGAGAACAAATTGTATTATATTCCTTTGTTAAAAATCTTAACTCAGTACCGGAATAAAATAATAACTCACGAGTGTCCTTCTAGAAAAAATAACTTAGTTGGTATTTTTCCGTAAGAAAAAAAAATAGATTTTCGAGATTTTTTTTCGTTTGTCCGCCGGATAAACGTGTTTAAACACTTTGGTGATTGTGAAGCTTTCTCCACGTTCGTCTTTAATTTCATCGTGCATTTGCAAGTGTTAGTCTTACGCTGGATTTTTTTTTCATTCGAAAAACTTTCGTTTGTTCAAAGATGAGTAGGTAGGAAACATTTGACGTAATTCCAGGTTGCCAATTGTTGTGATCAGATTGCCAAGTTGTTGTGACCCTGTTTAAAGTGACCGAAATGAAGACACGAACACGGTATAAAGTAGTAACAAGTGTATTAAGAAAATAGTGTATAGAGGGAAGAAATATACGCCTAGTAAGTAGAGTTTGACTACCTTACTGAATTTCTCTATTTATTTATTTGCGTAAATTTATACACAAAATGTGGCACAAGACCAAAAAAAGGGAGGGAAAAGGATCGGTCATCTCTAACTTATAAAACTCAACTTAGCTAGTTTCAAGCATGACCATCATTCACCAGAATACCACATTTATACTATACATCCATCGCTACCAACTATAATAATTCATACCAGTAAATCCTACTTTAAACCACTATAAGAAATATGCAACGGGGGGGGGGGGGTTGGACTAAAAATGTATATATATACAGTGAACAGAAATAAAGGTTAGTAAAAATACCCCGTCATTGAAATGTTGCATAGATGCCGATTTGCCGGTCGAAATCGAAAACTCGAAAAGAGGGGTGTATGCAGGCCCCATAGCTTTATTCCAGAACACCTCTTACGAAAATATCGAAGGGTGACTTGCATCTCCGACAAATCTAGCACTCACTCACCTAATAGGGGAGGGAAGAGGAGTTTAACATGGGGCAGAAAATAAAAATGGGAGTGGGATGAGGACAAAATAAATGGGGGCATGTAATCAATCATACCCTATCTAAATTGTTGAACTTAAAAAATCATCAGAAAATTAAACAGAAAATAACTTAAAATAAGTCTTAATCTAACTTAAAATAAAAGCAGTGTTCGTTTTCTGAACCCAATATTCTCTGCCTAAGGCATGTCTAGATCCCACTCTAATCTAACGCCAGCCACTCTACACAGTCGCGCTCTAGTCACCCACTTTTCACCAAAATCCACCGAAGAGAGTTTCACCCTCTCGGCCCTAATGCGAGCCTTCGGGTAATATTTGAAAATCGCAATAAGGTCGAGAGGAGTGAAGGTCTTGCAACTAGTCTTCAAAATCGTAACTCTCATAATGGCTAGTAAGCTTAAAAACGTAAACCGTTTTTGCCTATCAGTTGTCGGAGCCCAGTTGCTGCATACATTAACGGGTTCCAGGTCAAAATACGATACATTTAGAATACGAACCACGTAGCCTGCAACAAGCTTAATCAGCGGCACAACGCGTCGGCAAAAAACGAAGGCGTGACTTAAAGTCTCGTCCTCATCGCCGCATCTGACACAAGTCGGGGAATTACCCAAGCGTGCTGGATGAAGCCTCTTACTTACCCAGAGTGCATTCCTAATCCTCAGCCAGGTCAGCGATGCCTCCTCGTTGTCAAAGCACCTTAACCAAGGCGTCCAAGGCCAGATTGAGCGGAGCTCCATCATCGTCGAAGTGAGCCCCCCCCAGGCCTATCATTTCGGACAGTCCCCGTCACCATTACCCGACATAGTGCCTTTCGGAACAACAGCAGGGTGTCAGAGAGGCTTTCTGTGATTCTTGAAAGGAACTTCAACGCATGTTTACATTCCCGATAGAAAGAGCACTCGTTTCAGGTTACCTGTGTGCCTCCTCCTCATCCAAAGGCAACCTTCTCAAAGCCGGAAAGGCTTTCTTAGTGTCTTCCTTCCAAAATACACCGTTTCCCTCAGATAGTGTACTCATTCGGTCTAGACAAAGAAGCCTAAGTGTGTGGCACTAAACTACGAGGCTAGGCATACACAGACCGCCCTCAGAAGGATAAAGGTTACAAATCTTGCGACGGACAATAGGGCACTTTCCAAACCACAAACACTTGAATAGATCCAGCTGCCTTTCCAGCAGTGTATCCGACGGGAGTGGGAGCACTGAAAGACGATATAGGATGATCGGATAAATGTGAGAAACCACACCTCCGCTCTCCCCTTTAACAAAAGATTTCTGCGGGAACACAGACCAGCTGCTGCCATAATCGCTTTCATGACTTCCGACCAATTTTTCTCCAGCTGAATGTCAGGACCAAACCAGACGCCGAGTAGCTTGCATGGCCCATCCGTCCAGCCAAATGGTTCCTGCAAGAAAACACCCTCCAGGCACGAATGCGCAAGCCAACAGACTTACTGCAGTTGATTTGGCTCCTGTCACGGTTTCATACATTCTAATTTCTCTGTCGACGACACTAATCTCGGCATTGCTCGTTACAAGCACAGTCAATTCGTCGGCATAGGCGGAGTACTTCAACGTGGTGCAAACACATGCCAAAGTGATTCCACGCAGGACCGGATTCACCCTTAGTTCGTTAAGGAAAGGTTCCAAAAAAAGCACATGAAGCATCGGTGAAAAAGGGCACCCCTGACAAAGAGATCTGGACAATCTGAAGTCTGCAAACGTCATACCATTCACTTCAACCCTAACACCGGGGTTCGCATACAAGAGGCGAATCCAGAGCGGAATTGCGGGCCAAAACCGGCCGCAGACAAAATAGCCTCCAAATACCGATGGTCCACCTTATCGAATGCTTTGGACTGATCTAAATCGATCAGCGCGGCTTCAGTGTTGACTTTATCTATGATCAAGCGTATCGAGTGAGAGTTATCCTAAATGGTCCGACCCTTTACAGAACATTCTGTTCGGGGCTAATTAGACCAGGCAAACAAGTTGCAGACGATTGGTTAAGATTTTGGGCAAAATCTTTAACTCCGCACTAAGCATTGTGAGGGGCCGTACATTATCAAACCCTCAAAAATGTGCGACATCCTCAAATACACTTTGTAGGGCAAACCATCAATCCCCGGAGACTTGTTAAGGCCGACCCACTTTAACGCTTCCTGGACTTCCTCCTCTGTTATTCAACCTTCGCATCTAGCTGCTTCGGTCGCCCCAAGACGAGAAAATCGGCTAAATAGTGGTCGAATTGTGCTAAAGCCAAACCGGGTTCCCGAGTAAAAAGATCCTGGAAATGAAAACAAAACACCTCTAAAATACCTTTGTGTCACGAGTCACCCATCCGGCAATGCGACACGAGCGATGTGTCGATCAAATGCATGTCGACGCTCCTCTGCACGCAGTTCAGCGGCCATGTTTTCCGCCTCGTTAGACACTCTTTTCAAGCTAGCCCTAATCACTAAAGCCTGGTGTTCTTGGATAGCCAAAGAAGCCAGTTTGTACCTTAATTATAGTAACACTAGAGCTATCTCCCACCTCCACTGCCCGATCTTATCTAGACTCTAGTGCCAATTTAGCTGCCCTAGTTTATAGGTTAGGTCGTCTGCTAAAATCGGCAGTAAAGGACCTAATAACCTTCTTAACATGAACCCACTTCCTATTCCCAATTACCGCCCCGTCAATTCCCGCTGTAAGGTTAGTAATATATGTTCCTGGTAGTCATTCACATCGAACAACAATGTGTTGAGCTTCCAGTATCCAGCTAAACTAGGCTTAGGTCTATCTACGTTACACGGACCCGAACAAGTCTATGAGCCTAGTAAACTATGTTATGAACACTTTGACATTCAACTAATCCTACGTAGACTTTCCTAATTAACAACCGGTCGATATAACTCGAAAGTTGTACCGAATCGGAACCGCGTCTAGCTGTCCAAGTCCATACCCTATCTTGGGGCTTTTCATTCCGGTACTTATCCATGAGATAAAACTTATCGAGGAAGTCCCGAAATAACCTAGCATCCCGATCTGTGTTAGTCCCTTAGGCGATTACGATCTTAATCGGGATTCAGGACCGCGTTCCAGTCTCCCGCGAGAATGACCATCCGAGTATTAGAATTCTAGAACTGCTCAATTCGCCGAAAGAAAGAACCGATCTCAGAATGGCTATTGGGCGCATAAACCCCGACGAACCGAAATGCTTTCTCTTTTATGGTAATATCCAAAACGCAAAGTCTCCCTTCCGGATCCATGTAGCAAGGGTCACACGACGCATCTAAATATTTGCTTACCAGCAAGGAAACCCCCCTAGCGGAAGAATTAAAGTACACTGACTAAACGTGGAAACACTTAGCCAGCGCCCTAAATAGTCCCCTAAAATCAAGTGGGTTTCCTGAACACAACATATATCCACACCGAGGCGCTGAAGGTCTGTAGCGCCTCGAAATTTTCGAGCGTCGGCCCTCAGGCCCCGGACATTCAAACTCGCTAGAAAGAGAGCAATAAGGGTGCCTTAGAGTTGGGTTCCATAAACGAACACCAGTGGGCAGGATGCCGACGGCTCTCCCAAAGGATTGTTTGCCTATCTGATCATTAATTTGACCATTGTGGAAGATGCCGCCAACATCCAAACGATAAGTTAGTTTGGTGATCCTATACAGGGCAGGGTGTAGCCTTATGGGGACCCTCCCAAAATAGTATTTTCTTAAAACGGATAAACATTCATCTTTAAAGATGGCCATTGGAATGGTAAAATTGAAAGTGTTGTTCGCCTCTTCCAGCATCTGCCATAGAGCCTTCACTTCTGATTTCTTCCTTACAACCGTTAAGACTCTAGGGACGTTGGGGAAATTAAAAGGGTCTTCAATGGTAATACCCCCGACTTCTTTGAATTTAAGGAGCTCACTGATATGGGAGAAGTGATAATATTTCTCTGTTTCTTCTTGGACATAAGTAACGTTGCAGATATCATCCCCAGAGAGGAAGGCGTTTTTGTGGTTTTTCTTTCCATAGAAGAGCTCCTTTGTCTCTTCTGTGCAATAGGTGGAGGGGGGGGGGCATGTCATCCATAGGGGAGAGGTAAGGAAAGCTAGGCCCTATAAAAGATGCTGGAGAAGGCGAAGGGGAGAACTGCTTTGTGGGGGACGCAGGTGGAGTATTTTGGGGGGTATTTAATGGGGAGACAAAGGGACAAAGTTTGGGGGAAAGGATTTTTTGGACGATTTGATGGGACTTAGTGGGATAAGTTTGTATGGTTAATCTACAATTGGGCCAGTGATTGGGAGGAGGGCATTGATTTGTGAGAATGATCATTTTTAGAAACTATTGGTTTGGTGAGCGGCTGGGGACTTGATTTGGGGATAGTGGTTTTATCTGAAGCAGATGAATTATGTGTTCCTTTATTTTTCTCTTTTTTTCCTTTTTTATCTAATTTAGAGTTAAGCTATTTGGCTTTAATTTAACTGTCTTTCCCGGGTCGTTTTTTATCATTTCTTTCTCTCATTTCTTCCAGCGATACCCTACCCGTGTTTTGTTTACCCGGAACAATAATCCATTCATTTTCTTTTTCTGAAGTAGGCAGAGCAGGGAACTCGTCTTCAGAGTCGTCAGAAGCTGATGTAATTGGTTGACCGATTGTAGCTGAAGGATCGAGGTGGGGGCCTTCCTTGGATGATCTGGTAATCGGGGTCGTCGTCTTTTGAATGGATTTTTTCTGCGGGCAATCCAATGTTAAATGACCTAGTTGCTCGAAAAACCTACAAACAGGTCTTCGTCCAGCTAATATTATAGGGAGTTTTTCCTCCCCGACTAGTATATAGTAGGGGATGCTGTCGTAAGCTTTCTTATCAATCAGTATTTCGAAACTCCAGGTGCCTGTTAACTCGTCGAAATTGACGTCTGTTATTTCGCCGTATCTAAGAAAAAAGATGCCAATATGTTAACTTTTGACGTAGAAAGGTGCATTGAAGATTGAAATCGAAGAACATATTCTACCCATGTACTCAACGCGTAAAACATAGTCTTGTGTGATGATCTGTGTCAGTGACAAGTTAGCACACATTAGGAAATAAAGCGTTCCAAGTGTTGAAACTCTTGCATTTGATCAACCAAGGGCAGTAGCGCTTGATATATCCAAGGCCTTTGACAAGGTTTGGTATAAACGGCTTCTCCTGAAAATACGCTCATACGGTATTACTGGACAACTATTTAATATAATTAGATCCTTCTTAAACAAAAGAACCATCCAGGTTGTCGTCGATGGCCGTTCATCTAAGCAACATGCCATAAATACAAGTGTACCCCAGGGATCTATCCTTGGACCTTTGTTGTTCCTAATCTATATAAACGATCTCCCTGACGACATAGAGTCGGAGATTGGTTTATTTGCTGACGACACCACGTTTTACTCTCCTCATGTGGGTAAAACATACGCGATCATATCCGAGGCAATTGCTGCATCTTTAGTAAATGACCTCCAGGCTGAAAAAGGGAGAAGAATTGATGTTTTCCTGGTTGAAATCTATCCATCTAACACTTATCCATTGGCTAGTTTTTGACCTTGAAGTATTTTTTAGATCCTTACATCAAGTGGCGTTATACCTTGTCTGGTGCGACTGCCATAAAAAATATTGGATATCTTCAGCAATGTGAGTTACATCCTACCCTAAATTTTCCGCGGTCTTATCTGTGATAAAAGAGTCAATAGATCAGGAGCATATCCTATGTCGGTTCGGTGAATCTTCATTCCGTTTTAGTAGAATTTCCGTACACAGACGTATGGGAACTCCGCATAATTTTGACTACTCGTTATCTGTAGAATTTATCTGTAGGTCCTGGTGAGTCAGTGTACACTGGTTTCTGTTGTATTTATCATCATCACTCTCTTTTCGTTGATCTTGAGACCATTTTGCATGTATTTTTGTTTGTAGCTAATTTCATATTCTCTTTAGATGGCGGGCTCGATGTGTTCATTAGTTCTTCACAAACGCCTACTCTTTCCAGCTCTTTTGGGGTTATTTCCAGTCGCTATACAGTATTCCTGAAAGTAAACTGACTAGCCATGTATCTATAGAATGAAATTTGCTACCGGAACAGTAGCACGCACTTTCTATGAAGCAAGCGGAACATAGAACATATTTTTTGTTTGGAAGAAACAGTTTACCTTGTGAGCGTGTATATAAGAAAACAACACACTCGTATGCCACATGATATTTAGATATTTCCCCTTCAATAAGAAGACAGAACACAATGAATTAAACATAAAGAACGAGTCAAACCCAAGTACTTCTACAAAGAATAACAATGATAAAACTACATACATGTTGAGTATTCCAAATTAAAAAATGGAAATCGAGCAAGCACATGTGAATCTTTACCTGACAATCTTGTTAATAATGCAATGCACAATAACGTATGATTTCTCTACAATGCGAGACATAGTTATCCTCACGTTTAACTTACTGAACAGCAGCGAGTCAGATCATCTATGTATATGGTTCTTTCTTTAAATACACAGAAGTATGACATTTATATATATGTTTCGCTCGATGTGTACATTCTGATGTGGTTCACAATGGATCGACCATTTTTTTTACTTGATACTAAAATCCAATGCCTACTCTTACATCCACATAGCAGATGCAATAGTAAAAAAAACATTGGCCGAATCTGCTTAATTTACTTTTTACAACATTAATCTTTCACGCCAAGTGTTTATTTTCTTTCTGACGATACATAATGTACTTATATTTTGATAAACGTTTGTATAATAGCAATTTGCATTCAGATATTTTCGAATCGAAGCAATAACATATGGGTACTTGCGAGTTCTTCCTTAATGGATTTGTCAGCGAGTAAGTGCAACTACTTTTAAATCACGTTGCTGTTAGGATTTTTTTTATCGAATGTCACAAGTGTTATTGAAACAGTTTTGCAAGGTACCTATCTCGGTGGCTTTGTGTATGTTTGCTTGTCACTTATAAGTTTCAAAACTGCTGTTTGATATGACTTATGTATTGATGGTTTTGTTTGTGAGTTATCGAGTGTGAACTCTTATAAACTCTTACTTATTCATAATAATTAACAGTATTTTTTAATTTGGTTTACATAATAAAATGTATAAGTTCAAAACGTACTGAATCAAATGCCACCATCAGGATAACAGACGTGATAACAGTAGCATTAATATCGTGGGGTTGAATTAAATCCATCACAGGAACGATAAACAAGACATATTTGATGTGGCAATTTGGCTGGTAAAAACACAATTCATTTTCTTAATCTTCATTCTTATTTATCTTTATCTCTTTTCAAGAATTAATTGTTTTCAGATTATTTTAAAGCCACTCGAATACGTCCCCATCGTATTCGTTCGTATATATATATATATATATATATATATATATATATATATATATATATATATATATACATATATATATTACTTATCTTTTTACTGTGTGCGTATCATACTATCACAAAAAGCCATTTCTATAGCAAATGTAAAAATACACCGGGTAGAGGCATCATATGCTTTTTTCTAAGTGATCAACGATGCACATTTTATTCACACTCTATTCAGGCGGTGCGATTCAGCTGAAACAAAACGACAAAAATGTACATCAACGTAATAATAGCACACACTCTAAATGTATAACTTGAATCTTTCTTTTTTATCTTTAAAATATTGTTTTTAGAGTGTTCTTTTTAATTCTATGAATGAGTGTTCTCCCATTTTTACGACGCGAGTGACTGTCGCATCTTCATAAATGTCTCCTCAACGCTAAATGAAAAAAATGAAGTGAAAAGCTGCAAAAATAACCGAACTTGCTTCCCCTTACTTAGAAATGTTTATATTCTTCGATTTCGACTCATTGCTCATTTGAATGACGACTGTTCATAAAAGATTTCGGGGCTTTTTTATTGTCGGAAATGCACTTTAGAAGGCGGAGAAAAAATGCGAGAGAGAAAACGCGACCCGAAGTACGATGATGCTACGTTGTCCGACCCACGAAGGCATAAACATACGAGTAGGACGACACAGCAACGTGGGTAATTGATTGAGAGAATGCAAGTCAGGTGGGATTCACCCGACAAGTGAGGCTTAATATGACTATTTTATATTCGCCATGTCAGGATGAGTGACGCTATAATCGATGAAATTTCCGTCTGTTGTTATGTACACAGTTTCTCACCCACTAAAAATATTCCGAAAGGACAGGGCACATTTAAAAAGTATTAGTTTGCACAACATTATTCCACTTGTAGAGGACGCCATTGATACATTTATTTGAAGGTTGGACCATGTGCACCATGTCGTGTGAAAATCTACCGGTGTGAACCACAACACGATTCAAGATTTGCAGATATTTTATGAATATTCCAGCTGGTCGCTCTAAAAATAAAAAGACGAAACAGACAGAATTATGAAATAATCAAACTGATAAATAAACATCGACGATCATTTTTTTAATTATTTGTGTTCATGTATAATTTCTCTTTTAAATTATTTTTGAGTTTCATTATTTGAATGTTTTATTCTTTATATCTTATGCGATACTAACATTCTTTCTCTCATCGGTTCAATCTTCTTTTCTTACTCATTTTTATGTTGATTTTCTCATCGTTTATATAATGTTATTACGCAAGGTTTTCATCTTTTCTCTCTGTTTTTATTTATTTCAATCTTCACCGGTGGAATGTTTGATCGCTAAATATTTATTGCTTTATTTCTTCTTAATTCTCTCCATTTTCGTATCGCAATCATTAACTAAACTTATCGCACGAGTAATGGTTGAGAAAACCTTGCTAAGGATCGAAACCCTAAGTTCGGTTTTTCGTGATAATTAAATAAAAATGGTGACACATAAATAAATCACGGATACCGATTTATGATAACATGTATGAGTATCCTTAACCGACCAACATGAAGACAAGTAAATGAACTCTGTCTTTCAATTAAAATCGATCACATTCAATGCACATCTGATCTATTAAAATGGGTCCAATTCTATGCAAATTAGATCTATTAAAATGGATATCATTAAAGTTAAATTATATCTATTAAACGGGATCAACTTTGCATTACTCCTCCACAAGAGAAGGGGGTAATACCTAAGATGATTTCCATAAATAAATAAAGTTATGCCGGCGAGGATGTTATCATTGTAACATAAACGCTACTACACTAAACTCTACCTAAAAAAAGAAGAAAATGATCGTATGACAACAGAACATATCCTGCATTACTCCTCACTAAGAGAGGGGTGTAATACTTAAGAGGATTAGTCGCACCTCCTAGAAAAATAGAACGTAATTACTGGAAGGGACGTCTTATAACAACAGAACATATGCTACACTAAACACCCATCAAATGATAATAGAATGATAGATTAAACGATTTTTGTTTGTATCTATTTAAAAATTGCTTAGCCTTTTTTAGCTTAGATAAAAGTGTATTATCTGTTCTTAGAATCTCGCCGACATCAAACTTTTTGCGATCCAATGTAAATGACCTAGCTGCCTGGCAAACCTCCACAAACGGGCGTCATCATAAGCTCAATATTAACCAAACCAAAGTCCCTCTAGAGATCCCAGTGCCTGAGAATTGTGCAGTCGTTATCTATGGGGTTGAAGAATCGGCCTCGGCCGACTACAAAGAGCGTTTAGAGCACGACAAAAACGCAGTTTCTCAGTGCATCGGTGCTACATTCGAGTCAGACGATCAAGTTGCGCACATCCGCAAGGTTATGCGAATCGGTACGCTCAACAACAACCCATCGTCCCAGCGACCAAGACCTATCAAGATCATCTTCGCCGATCGTGAACAAACTGACTTATTCCTGAAAAACGGAGACAAAATCCGCACTGTCAACCAAACGTGGGGTTTTCGAGAGGAATATTCCCCCGAGGAGAGAATAAAACGGAGGACTGTAAAACGCGAGTTAACCGAACGCCAAGCGAAGGGAGAGAAGGGTCTCTTCATCAAGGACGGTCGCCTTATGAAGCGGTTCCTTTGGCTCAATCCTCTCATAGTCAGAGCCCCCTCCCAATCCCCAACACGGGTGGAGTCCTAACTCACCAGCACCCCAAAATCTGCCAATCAAATGAGCTGCCCACCCATGAGTCTGCCCTAAAAGTATTATATACCAATGCTTGCTCCCTTCTTCGCAAATTTTCCGAGTTGCAATTGCGAATTCAAGAATCCAATCCAGACGTCATTGTCATAACTGAAACCTGGCTCGAGAGTTGTGTCGAGGACTCCGAGGTGGACATCCCCGGTTTTGTATCATTTCGCTGCGACCGCGAAGGTGCCCGAGGCGGTGGAGTTATCGTCTACATCAGAGATCATTTGAAACCCCTTCAGCTAGAATTGCCTCCTCATGCGCTCCCTACAAAATTTTTCAATGCAGTTCTGTGTCAAATAGAGACTCGCAGATCTTCCTTTCCTATTCTCGCCCTTTACCGTAGCCCACAAGCAAACGAGGACGATAACCAGAGATTATGCAAGGCTATCGAAGACTTTTCGAGTCCCTCTGTTGATTGTCTGGTTGTTGGTGATTTCAACGCACCCTCTATTGAATGGAGCGACCATGTATGCAACCCCGCTTCGAACTTTGACTGCCAACTTCTCCAAACAGCTGAAGAGCAGTTTCTCGTCCAGCATGTTGCATCAAACACCCGCTTTCGTGGTCAACAGGCGTCGACGCTCGATTTGGTGTTCTCAAAATACGATATGACGGTGTCAGATGTAAAATTCCAGCCACCCTTGTCGCGCAGCGATCACGCTGTCATCGATTTCATCCTACACACGGAACCTGTTACTCAATCACCAGATCAGTTGCCGATACGCAATTATGCTGCACTGAATCATACCACTCTTCTTGATGCAGCTTCGACAATCGACTGGAATGCCATAGCCAATCTCCCCTCAGTTGAAGAAAAATGGTTAGCCACCAAACAGGCTATTCTCTGGGCGACTGATTTGGCTGTTCCATTCACTGTTCCTCGAAGGCGCCTTCAGCCCTGGATAACTAGCAGAATCAAAAGAGAATGGCGACTGAGAGGCATTGCATGGGCCGAATACTTGAGGCTTGGGACTCATGCATCATATGAAGTGTACCGTGAACAGCGAAACAGGGCAGAGTACATGCTGAGAATTTCAAGATTTCGATATGAGCAACGTCTGGCATCCAAAGTGAACTCAAACCGTAAAAGATTCTACGCCCACGTTAAGCGGAACAAGAGACTTGTGAACCGTATAGCAACGTTGAGAACTCCAGATGGAAGAACGATTAGCGACCCTGGTAAACAGTGCGAGCTATTTGCCGACAGGTTCTCCTCAATATACCGGGTGGACAACGAGCAACAACCTCCTCCACTGCCGACTTATGATGTTCAGCCAATGCAAGCTATTGAAGTCACTCCTCAAGAAGTTTTTGTGACCCTTTCCAGCATTCAAACCAACAAAAGCCCAGGACCTGACCATATCCATCCAGCAGTCCTTCGTGTTTTGACGCAAGTTCTGGCAACTCCACTAGCGGACCTGTTTAATCACTCACTTTCAGACGGTGTCGTACCAGAGGACTGGAGAGTGGCTACAGTATGCCCCATTTTCAAGAAAGGCGCTAAAACCGACCCTCTTAACTACCGCCCCGTGAGCCTGACTTCAATCATCTGCAAAGTTATGGAGAAAATCCTGAAAAATGCATTGATGAACCACCTTGAACGAACCAAATCTTTGACTCAGACCCAGCATGGTTTCGTCCCAATGCGATCCTGCCTCTCCAACCTCCTTCTTACGGAAGAATGGATAACCAAGATTTTGGATGATGGCGATGCTGCGGATATCCTGTTTCTGGACTTCTCCAAGGCGTTTGACTCCGTAAACCACCGCCTGCTCCTTCACAAGCTTGATCGGTGCAGGATTCACCGGTCCATCATCAGCTGGATTAGGTCGTTTCTACAAGCACGAACTTTTCGAGT
The DNA here is from genome assembly GCA_963556195.1 of Sepiola atlantica. Classification (NCBI taxonomy): domain Eukaryota; kingdom Metazoa; phylum Mollusca; class Cephalopoda; order Sepiida; family Sepiolidae; genus Sepiola; species Sepiola atlantica. The sequence continues at coordinate 228,779,257 of OY744517.1, forward strand.
TTCTGTGAGTGGATGCACTTCAGCAGAAGCAAATGCTTGCAGCGGAGTACCACAAGGTTCAGTGCTTGGCCCGATTTTGTTCCTCCTGTTCGTCAACGACCTTCCAGACTTACTTCAGGGCAAAGTTTTGCTTTTCGCTGATGATGTCAAACTCATAGCGCAAAGACGCAATCATGCCATCCTGCAAACCGATCTGGATTGTACTGCAAACTGGGCCTCAGACTGGGACCTTCCACTCAACGCAGCCAAATGTAGTCATCTTCCAGTTGGCGCGCGACCATCCCAGCTCTTCACTATCGGTCCGAACAACCATGAAATGGCCTCAGTATCTCAGGCAACTGATCTTGGTGTAAGAGTGGATAGCTCTTTCAAACCGTCTCGTCACTGCGTTGAAATGTCCAGCAAAGCCCGGGGCGTCTTGTTTCAAATTCGACGTTCCTTCATCAACCTGACGGCCGAAGTGTTCCGTCCACTCTATTTGACGCTTGTTCGACCTTTGCTGGAGTACGGTGTTGAGGCGTGCAGTCCCTATCTCCGAAAGGATATACTTCATGTTGAACGCATCCAGAGGCGTGCAACCAAAATGATTTCTGGCTTTGCCGATCTCTCGTATGAAGAAAGACTCCACCGTCTTCAACTTCCGACGCTCGAAATTCGAAGGATGCGAGGGGACCTCATCCTGGTTTACAAAATCCTGAATGGGCTCATCAATCTCCCCGCTGACGAATTCTTTACTCGTGCGCCAGACAGAGGCCTTCGAGGTCATGACCAGAAGCTCTACTGTCGTAAATTTCGGCTTCAGAGGCGTCAAGCATCCTTCTCAATTCGTTCTGTCAACCCCTGGAACAGGCTTCCCGCTGAGGTCATCCAAGCGCCTACTATCAGTGCTTTCAAGAGAAAACTTGATTTATTTTTGTACACTGATTAAATTTTTGCCTATCTTACATGGCTTGTGCGTATGCTTTCTTAGCCAAAAAAAAAGAAAAAAAAAAACAAAAAAAAACTATTGCGTATATATATATGAAATTATTTAGCTGCAATTTAATTATGTAATAAAATATATTTAGTGTTGTCGCTTTGTCTTACCGGATTCCAGGACAATAATTAATCTAGTTTGATGGAGTATCAAGTTGTTTTCTGTTGCTATAGGGATCATTACTTGGTGAAACTGCACCATGTATCATATAACCAGTGTAGTGGTACCATTACTTGTTATTTTAAATAGTTAGTCAGGGTTTACTTGTAAGGCGAAGTATCCTCATACTAGGTTGCAGAGATATCTTAGACACTTGTGGCCGGCGTCTATTAGTCATTCAAGTAATCGCTCTATATATGTGTGTATATGAGTGATGTTAAAAAAAGTTCGGCTTTATTATCTATACAGATTTTACATTGCATTCAGATTTTAATAATTGTTCCTTCCATATTTTCTTTTTAACATACTGTTTATTTCGGCTTGACATATATTCCATTAATTTCTACTTATTCCTCTCTAATGTTGACGTCAATGTTTTTTCTCCGTAATATGTTATCTTCGACAAAGTTTTCACATTTAAGTGGTTGGTCTTCATGAGTTTTTCGCTGTTTAACGTTGTAATATTTTTTTAAATAAACTCGTTTTATCATCAGTTGTAAATAATTCATGATTTATAGCGTTTCTATTTTGAGTGGTTTTGTTTTTATATTTTAACAACACATTTTTTTATTTAATACCTTTTTGACTTACAGTGGGTTATTTGAAACTATCGTATTTATTTTTAAAACAATACTTAATATGTTATTTTTTCACGGATTTTACACATGCGATGCATACAAATTATGCCGATAATTGATGATTAAAGTAAACATTTTCATATTTTCCTCATACAATTGTTACTGTGAGTAAATAAATTATACGAAACTGACAATAAATTAAATTATTGGTTGTGTTGTGCTATAACTATATGATATTCTTTTGTTTAGAATTAGTTAAACGTTTATCTCATCTGGCCTTGATCTCATGTGTTATCAGAATAATAACTAAAAAGGATCGACAACATGTAACATGTTAATATACTTCAATGTCAATAATTAGCAAATTGTTACATACAAACCAAATATTGTCTCTCTAATTCTCTTTTATATAATAGCTGATGATAAGTAAATTTTAAGATATAATTGTGTTATATATAAAAATACATCTTTGAATAATGATAACTACCGAACTAGACTTTAAACAATTTGCAGACAAATTGGGTTTCGCTATGTATACGACCAAATAAAACTAATAATAACTGCCTTTCAATTCTCATCTCTTACATTTTTCTGAATACATTAAAACACTGCATATTAGTAGTCATCATTTAGAAAGAAACCTGTAATTTTAAATTCTTTCAATATTTCAGCTACGCTCAATTTCTCACATTTAAGTGAATAGTGCTTAAGTGTTTATTGCTGTTTAACGTGTGAATATTAAAAAAAATTAACTCGTTTTATATTAGAAGTAAATAATTCATGATTCATAGCGTTTGTATTTTGACTGGAATTTCTTTTTTATTGGAACGATAATTGCTCGTCTTACCTTAAATTAGTAGATTTGTTACCCCCAATAGAGATCATTACTTGAGGAAACTGCACCATTTATCATACAACCCACTGCAGTGTAGCCATACCGAGGGAATGTTTTTGTGCTGCAAATAGTTAGGTAATTGAATATTTAGTCAGGGTTTAATTGTAGGGCGAAGTATCCTCATGCTATGTTGTCCTGACTGATGTGGAGTAAGCTGGTACCCCTTCCTGAGATTGGAGATGCGATGCTACAAATGCGATTAAACGGTGGGGGGGACTCTCACGCCCACACGAAGAGGCAAGTCATTCAGTTGAGGCCAATCCCAGCCCGCACAGTATCTCCTTAACTTCGGTTGAGTTAGGACGTCGGGATGGGGTAATACCAGTCGATGATTCGTTCTCGACAAACAGTCCGGCAGGAACTGGGCAATTACAGTGGCCTTTTATCTGCCGGCCTGAGGTATATTGTCCTGGGTTTACCTAAGAGGTGCACCCTCCCAGGCCTTGCCCTACCTCTTTGGGAGGAGTAAGTTTATTGCTTGCTGCCTGAGGCGCCCTTACCGGGGAATGCCGACGGGGTTGCCCAGGCTTTTTTTGCTAGGCCAGAGTGCTCCTTTTTTAGGGGCACTGGCTTGTCTCTTCCCCCCACTTTCCGACCTTGTGTCACATATTCCTGCTGTGTGGCAGAATTAAATACAGAGGCAAGTCATTCAAGTCACCGTATACGACTCTCGACATATTTCTATTATATGTTACCGACCTTTTCTAAAAGAGGTCTAATAAACATCATAATATTGGCGAGATAAGACATTTCACATATTTCGCATATGAAAGAAGTTCGTTGGACACCTGAAAATGAAAGAAAATTTAAATCACCAATGAAATTGCTATGCTACAGAGGTGGTGGACCTCATTCTAAAAATGACTGTTTTTTTCCGAGATAAATGTTGTTTTCGGTGTAATAGAATAAGCCACAAGAGTTCACACTAGAAAATTGAAACAGACCGAAAGAGGAATGTCGAACTAAAAAAGTAAAGTAATAATGGTTTTGACAAAGAAATATATATAGGAGGGTCAAAAAAGAAAATTCGTGCAAGTGAAAATAAATGGAGAAAAGGTACAACCTCAATTGGATACTGGAAGTGATATCTCCATAATAAATGAAACAACGTGGAAAAGAATTAACACACCCAGGTTAACCAAGACTGATAAAATAGCCCGTGGAGTTTCGGGTAGTAGGTTAAAGTTCAGTGGAGAACTTTTCTGTGAAGTATTGTTTTAGGAAAAACTAAAAAGTCAAAGGTTTATGTTTTCAAAATTCTTCTAACCTAATGAGAAGTGATTTAATTATCCTGCTCGATCTATTCGAGATTACTATGAACTCGTTTTGTAATAGAATTGATGTTTCACCAGCTGGTAAATATAAAGTTACGGATAAATTGATAAAAGACCTAAACAATGAATTTCCAAGAGTTTTCTTCAGGTTGTCTCGATAATTGCACGACAACCGAAGTAAAATTTGAAGTAAAATAAAATGGCAAGCCTGTGTTTAAACAAAAACGGGAGGTGCCTTATGTCGCATTAGAAACCGTGAACCAGGAGTTACAGAGACTGGAAGAAATGGGATTCATTTCTAAAATTGGTTATTCAGATTGGTCGTCACCAGTGTTTTTTTGTGAAAATGGAAACATCATAAAATACGTGTGGGTGCAGATTTTTCTACAAGTCTAAATGACTGTTTACAGGAACCTTCTTATCATTTGCCCTCTCCGGGAGACTTGTTTGTTAAATTGAAGGAAGGAAATAGTTTTAGTTAAATTGGTTTGTCTGACGGATACCTCCAAGTAAGAGTTGACGAAAATTGTGCACAATTATTAACAATAAACACGCATAAGGGGTTGTACAAATTCAATAGAATTCCGTTTGGATTAAAAGTCGCCCTAAGCTAATTTCATCAGATCCGTGATACAATGTTGGCTGATCTAGAGTTTGCAGTAGCATATTTGGACGATGTGCTGATTAAAAGCAAAACTACTAAGGAGCATTTAGAGCACATAAGAGCGGTATTTAAGAAAAATAGAAGAATACGGTTTCTAGTTAAGTTAGATTTTTTTATGTCTGAAATTAAATATTTAGGACAAATAATTGACGCAAAAGGAAGACGACCAGAACCGAAAAGAGCAGAAGCCATAACAAATATGCCGATCCCTAAAAACGCTTCAAGCTTTTCTGGGTTTAGCGAATTACCATGGAATATATATAACAAATATGCATGACGTGAGAGCCCCATTGAACAATTTATGAAAAGATTTATGACCCTAAACAAGAAATAATAGTCGCTTCTGACGCAAGTAATTATGGCATTGGTTCTGTAATTCTTCAAACATTTGAAGATGGTAGTAAGAAATCAGTAGCCTATGTTTCCAGAACTTTGCTTCCGGCAGGAAAAAAATTATACGCAAATTGAAAAAGAGAGCCTTGCGATTGTTTTTGCGTTAAAAATTTTCATAAATGTATCCATGGTCGATCGTTTTTATTACAAACAGACCATAGGCCACTATTATCCATATACGGATCTTAGAAGGGTATTCCCACACATACTGCAAATAGATTGCAGCGTTGGGGTACTGAATTATTAAATTATAATTTTAAAATGGAATGTTTGCCTTCGAAGAAAATAGGGCACGCAGATCGTCTTTCCAGATTGATCCCCCGAAGATCGGAACCACTAGAAGACATGGTTATTGCAGACTTAAGGGATGAAACGAATTTTAAGGACGCATTATGCAATGCTATACGTTAATTACTTTTCACGTTAGATGAAATAAGAATCAAGGCTTGAAAAGACGATTTCATCAAAAAGATGAAAGCAGAAGTAATTTCAAAGAAAAAATATAAAATTTCAAGAAAGTCGACAGCATATTCAATATGCGATGAAATGTTACTATATGCTAGAAGAGTGGTGATGCCAGTTGTACTGCAAACGCGGATGTTAAAATAATTCCATCAAGGGCATCCAGGGCTCGCACGTATGGTAGCTTTAATGAGAAGTTATACTTATTGGCCGAAGATGGACAAGGATATAGAACAGATTGTTAAAGAATGTAGAGGATTCCAACTTGCAGCAACAGCACCACCAGTGACAATTATACCATGGCCGAAAACAGATGTCCCATGGACGAGACTGCATATCGACTATGCTGGACCCATGAATGGTCATTATTACCTAATAGTTGTAGATAGCTACTCCAAGTGGCCTGAGATGTTCAAATGTAACCACCCGACAACCACAACTACTATAAAGGTACTAGACGAACTTTTCAGTCGTTTTGGTGTACCAAAAACACAAGTAAGCGACAATGGGACACAATTTACCAGCAGTGAATTTAAATATTTCTGCAGATGTTTGTCCATCCCAGATCCAACGGTCAGGCTGAAAGATTTGTGGACACTTTTAAAAGGGCATTGAGAAAGAATCACGGCATGGACACTGAGGATAAGACCATCCAGAATTTTTTGTCTGTGTACAGAATCACACCAAACCCAAACACAGTTTCAGGCATGTCAACAGCCGAACTGATGTTTGCTAGAAAGATACGCTCAGCATTTGACAGAGTGTTACCGAGTCCAACGAAGAAATACGCGAAGAAAAGTAATTTTTCGTGTTAGTTCTTTAATACCGGAGACAAAGTTTATTTCAAAAATTTCAGAGATAGAATTCCGTTTAAAGATGATGGGGTAATATCAACAATAATTGGTTGAATCATGTACATGGTGAAAAGTTCAAAATGGGAACATGAACGTCATCTAAATCAATTGAAATCAAGGTTTACGGAAGATGTCAGGGAAGATCAGTAAATCTCGATGGACATATTGTATGAAACGTTTGACATTCCAGCACCACCAATTGCTGAAACAGTTATTCCAAGACGGTCAAGCTAAATAAAAAGAATACCGGTAAAACCGTTAAGTCAGGACCCGAAACGTAAACGATATTAATTTCTGTTGTAAAGTAATTATTTCAGAGGGGGGGTGATGTGGAGTAAGCTGGCACCCCTTCCTGAGATTGGAGAATGAGATACTCCAAAGGCGATGAAAGGGAGGCAACTCTCAGGACCACACGAAAAGGCAAGTAATTCAAGTCACCGTTTCGACCGTGTACGACTCTCGACATATTTCTATTATATGTTACAGCCCTTTTCCAAAAGAGGTCTTATAAACATCATA
>OY744517.1:228793530-228806030 GCA_963556195.1 Sepiola atlantica
AGTGATGCTGCAAAGAAGGTGGGCTTCCTCTTCTGTGCTAGTAAACTTCTCACACCTGACATTATCTATATATCTACAAAGTCATTATCCGCCGATGCATGGAGTAGTGTTGCAACATGTGGGCTGGGGCATCATCCACTAGTCTATCCCTCTTAGACCAGGTCCCAAAAAATACCACCAACAGAATAAGTCCCTGATTATCCGCAAAGCTCAAGCCTCTGTCCCATTGCCGCAATTTTGCTTTCTTGTGCCTGTTTTACAAGTGCTACAATGGATTGCGCTTTTATGAACTTTCTGATCTTGGGCCCTCATTACGTAAATTTACTAGACCTACCCGACAATCTGCAAAATCTCATCCATTCACTGTGGAGGTTCCCATGCTGAAGAGCTTTCTACTCCGAAAGCTTCTATCCTTGTGCTGTTGGACTCTGGAACTCCTTCCTTGCTGCCTTTGCTCGTGTCGGTACTGACATGCAGAAATATAAAACTTATGTAAAGAAACATAAATGCACTGCTCCCAATTAAGGTTGACCCCTCAAAAAAACTATTCCAAATATAATCTAATGAACTATGATGACAAAAATAATAATAATAAAGTGGTTGCAGCGGAATTAGGTGACATTAATCGTTGATCACAGTATGATAAAATATCGGCGACTTTATTTATAGATCACTATTTTAAATATCCGGAATAATCAACCGAAGTGTTGTGTAGATGAAATGCCCGTTGCTAAAATAGGGGGCGTCGATTGTTTTGGTTGAAAATGTAGAATATCTAAAGTACGATAGTGAGTTGAAATATTAAATAAAACGGTGCTGCCAACGTATGTGTCTCATAAAGAGGTTTTCTCAGATGACTTGAGTGGCAGTAGTAGTAGACTTAATTACGAGAATAAAACTGTAAACCACTTTATGTAATAATAGCTATTTAAATATCGAGCCGGACTTAGATACAAATCGATGAAAATGTACGAAATTAAGTCATGATTTCTTAAATAAATTGTCACCGACTTGAAATGAAATCGAGAAACACTCAGTCTACATTATATCATATGGTCGTTTTTAAAAACACATGTTTTGTTTTCCAAATTAGCTTTCAATATATTGTTTCTGATTCCATAATCTAGTTTTCTTTAATCGCCGATAAAGCTAAGTTTCCTTATAAATAGTAAATTATCTGGGAAAGCAATCGCATATTCTGGCATCTCGATAGATAAATGAAGATTAAAGAAAAACTACCTAAACACAAACTAATATTGAAATGAGCCCAAATTCGTGGGTGATAATAATTACCATTTCAGGGATGCTTGTTAATGTTGACAGATGAGTATTTATGAAATTGTAATGTATAATACATTCTGATGCTCTGAGCATGCAATCTGTTGTTTATCACCAGTTTCAGCGTACATTGTATTCATTTCAATTATGAGAAAGGCATGATGCGTACGAATCAGCCAATAACTACTGCTTTACCGGCTGAATTCTGTTCTTAACATTGAACTCACTTATGTATTTCTAGGACGACATGTGCCGCGGCAGAACACAATAGTGTGTTTTTTTCTATTTTGAAAACATTATTCGGATTACTATCGATTAAACATCAGGTGTTCAGATTATTACTTGTTTTAACGGCTTGTACACTTTTTAGGTAGGGTTCAGCTATCCCTGGGCGTATAATACGACATCACCCATGTAAATTTCCAACCGTGTTCACTAAGTAAACCCATGTTGGTGTATAAATATAAATATATAGATCGAATAATATATTACAGTATATAAATGAATAATATTAACAATACAATCAGGTGAAATAAATATAAAATAAATAAAGAAAATGTTGATATACCTAGTAACGCGGTTCTTGTTACAGGAAGCGCAACATAAGCACAATTAGTATCACTATAATACATAAATACATACTTATGAAAATCTCTATCAACATATTGTTATATTCATGTGTTTATATATGTATATTTATACGAGTAAATGCTACAGTACTTCACCAATCATTATGAATGTTAGGGAACATTTGCTATTATAATCTGCATCATGTCCGTTCTGTTTAGTTTAATTGAGGTTTATACGAAAGAGGCAAAGAGAAGGCGGAATAAATTTGTGAATATTAAGATATGTCTGTTGTATTAAAACTGGAACGATAGGCATTATACAACACTTCATAAATATTCCCTAAATGTTAGTTTTCTTTCTAAAAGAGACGTAAAGATACATTATATAAACCAACCTCACATTTGAAAATCAAAATGTTTAATGTTTTTGTTAACTTTGTCCCTAGTAATAAGAGACAAATAAAGCAAGATTCTTTGAATTTAAATATCTTGTTTAAACTGTTTAGGCTTAACCCTTAAAGTTGGCAACTTTTTCTAGAATCAAAATCATAGAATGAATTTTGATCAATATTCAAATAAGGATTCTAGACAAAAGGTTTAGTAGTAGTATATATTGATTTTAATATTTCTATGGAAAATAAGAGTTATGCAGCACTTTCTTTTACGGTAATTAATTTTTCCGCTACCCGGATACGTATTCTCCAGTTTGCTGTGTATTCCTCTTTCTTTCCCCCATAAAAGCTTTTTATTAAGTGTTTTTTTCTCCCCCCAAAATAATCTTGTCCACATTTCCCCATATGCTCTTCTTCTGACCCTCTTACCTTGCAGATTCTGTTGAAATATGTGTTCCTAAAAAACCCTGTAAAACAACCCGTGATCCTATTTAACCATTTATTTTCTGATTTTATTTTATTTCTATTTTTTATACTGTTTATAATTTTAATTTTATTTATTTCATTTCTTTATTTTTATTTCTTTATTTTTTATTTTTTTTATTCTGTATTTCATTATTTTAATTTTTATTCATTTTTTACTTTTTTATTTTTAAAATTTTATTTTGTATCTTATTGTTATTAGATTTTAATTTTATTTGTATTTCTATTTTATTTCTATTTTTATTGTTTTCACTACCCTGACATAATAATGTGCACTTTTAATTAATTTATTGCACAATTTGAAAGGGGAAATCATTGGAAAGTATTGTGTTCTTTTTTTTATATGTACCGGCGATTTGTTTACAGGTATAATTGTGTTTTTTTTCGTCTCTTATGCTACCAACACATCTACCGGTGACTCCTTCTCTCAGTGGATGTTTCTGTAAAATGATATTTGGTTGTGCTCTTCTCTGATTTTCTACGAATCGCTGATAAAAAGACGTTTTGGATCAAAGTATACAATAAAATAAAGTATTTCCAAACTGTTTTGCAAACGACCGTACGCCATACTGGACTTGATGTTCTGATTCTTGGAACAATAGTAATGTTTTCATTCAATATAAAAGACAATTTTTCTTTTAATTCTTGTTTTTAAATAAAGAATTTCAGGTTCAATTATACTACAGGGGCCGTTGGATTTTCCTGCCCATTTCGCTCGGTATTCACGCAAATGTTTTATAAAATCGAGTTTTGGGGTGAAATGGTACATTTTGTCCTGACAAAAAATTGTAATTAATTTTTTTGCATATATCAAATTGAACTTTTATGCCACATTTTTACCAGTCGTCTTTTAGGCGACATTTTTTGTTATTCTTAAATTCACGACTAGTATGTTTTAACCTTTTTATGTTTGCTTTTAAATTCGTTAAATTCCGTTAAAACTTGCTTTTGTAAATAGAATGTTTAAATTTTTTTTTTGTGTGTAATAAAATGTTAAAGCAGTAAAAATATGTTTAGTCCAAAAGAAAAAAAAAATATTTAACCCAATGAAAAAAACAATAAAAACCAACATGGCCGCCAGCGATTAAAACCTGGATTTAAAGTTATACATTCCAAAGGATGTAATTTTTATTTAATGTAGAAATAAATGTTCCCCAGGAATGTATTTGCCTAAATACATTCTAACCACTTTAAAAAGTAAATGAGAAGGGATGGGAGAGAAACATTTTACACGATATTTATTCAACTCCCAATGTCTAAGTCAGATATTTTGTATGAATTTTTTAGACATGAAATGGATCTCTGAATCGTTTATTGATATTTTTTGGGAAACTTATGAAAAATATTTTTTTTATTCAATCTTTAAAAAATAAACTTCATTGTTTTTTTTTCGCCCCTTAATTGTACTATAGAAAAAAAATGGATAAATCGATTTATTTGAAAGTACTTGTGCGTTTCTCTGTTATAAATACTATTGTACATTATACAATATAGTTACGTTCGTAAAACAAACAAATATTAAACAACAACACGACGAGTAGTGTTGCTGTCTCTGGCTGTCTCTCCTCTACCAGAGAAATGTTTTCTTTAAAAGGAAAATCATCACTAATAATGCTTAAAAGTAAAACTTTATTTACTTAAAACAAATCTAAATTCCCTTCCAAAATAAATAGAAAAAAATATCGGGTCAAATTTTCCTTTCCTGAAAAAAAATGTTGTTAATGTAATGAAAATTAAAATAAAATAAAAAAATAATTCAGGGATTTTTCTATTTCTATTTTATACCCCAGGAACCGAAAATGTACGTATAATCTTATACTTCGTCCGACATCTTCTCCTATAACTCACAAAATATTAGCGAGATTTTGTCAAATATTATCTTACGGTCTTACACTTAAAGTGACATCCCAACCCATATTGATGAGATACTTTGACGCCCACTTCAATCCTTCGACCATTCATTGGCAGAATAGAACGTTTATGAAACGAGGTACATTTTCCCTATGGAGCGCTGATAAAGAGCCGCTCCTTTTTCATAGGAGTTGGAGAAGGAGCGGCTCTTTTTTGAAAATGGGGAGCGTGAGAAGGGTCAGCTCCAATTTTGGGCGTTGGACAGGAGCGGGAGCAGCTCCAAAAGTAATGGAGCACGTAAAGCCCTATATATATATATATATATATATATATATATATATATATATATATATATATATACATATATTGCTCAGAGTTGTGCCACGCAAACGCCTAAAAAGCAGAATGTCATTTTGTATGGGTTGATATCGGACGGTGTTAATCTGCAAATTTTCCAATATTTACTTTTTTAAATCTAATACACTTGTTTTATTATACGTCCATTTTTATTTTAACTTTAAGCAATCGATTTCAGCTGTGTGTCTTCTTCCCGTTGATATTGAATAAATAACTTTAACATTATGTAATACCTTATTTTTATTGTATAAATCAAAATATAAAAAGTTAGGACATTATTGTATCTCCTGATAAAATGAAATTCTACTGTTTTAAGAGATTTTGTGTAAAAAGAGGAAAACAACAAATAGTTTAGAATTTAGACTGGCGGATTAGTTTTGCAAATAAATTCAGCGTAAAATGATCCTCTATTTTCGAGCAATTTTAGGGTTTTAATGCAGTTAACTATTTTTGCCATTTGAGAGTAATTCTGAACGTTATTCTTTTGGGGCGATTGCATGTGGTTTGACGACCTTGCGAGTTGAACTAAAGATTAGTGTTTAAACTATACTAGTTAACTGCCCTATTGATTTCAAATGGCAGAAAAATAAAGAATCTCGCTTTTTAGGGGGTTGTATTTAAGCTTAGTGTTTTATTTTATTGTTAACATTTTGGAATTCATCAGGAGAGTAAAATGCAGGGTATATCATAAACATGAAATGCCCTGAAAAACTTTAGTAGATTAATTTCATCAGGAGAGTAAAATGAAGGGTATATCGTAAAAATAAAATGCCGAGAAAGACGTTCCTGGGTCCATTCCATCAGAAGAGTAAAATGCAACATATATCGTAAAATAAAATGTCGAGAAAGAGTTTAGTGGGCCCTTTTCATCATGGAGGTAAAATGTACGATATATCATCAAAATGAAATACTTTGCAAGACAAGATGTTTTTATTAGATGATGTTTTTCTTTTATTTTAAATTTGTTTTTTCTGGGTGTCTTTTTTCACACACACACACACAAACACACACACACACACACATATATATATATATATATGTGTGTGTATATATATATATATGTATATATATATATGTATATATATATATATGTATATATATATATGTATATATATATGTATATATATATATGTATATATATATATGTATATATATATGTATATATATGTATATATATATATGTATATATATATATATGTATATATATATATATATATATATATGTATATATATATATATATGTATATATGTATATATATTTATGTATATATATATATATGTATATATGTATATATGTATATATATATATATATATATATATATATATGTATATGTATATAGTATAATATGTACACATTTTTGGAGATATGTATATTTATAATTGGTTGTTAGTATATGAAAATAACTGCATGAAGTGTCCTAGTACAAGAAACCAGTCATTCATAAACAATAATGCTAATTTCAAACAGATATAATTTGAACTTCAAAGTTATCCATGGAATTTAGCTGAAATATAATTGATTAAGATTCAAGAATACTCGGAATTGATTGATAAAGTTTTGCTAACTGGAAATGTAAGTCTACTCACTGATAATTTTGAAAACTTATATAAATTGGCATGCACTAATAGTTTAATATGTTCGCACTATGTACATATACACACGCATATATATACATATATATATATATATATATATATATATATATATGTGTGTGTGGGGGGTGTGTGTATATATGTATATATATATATATATATATATATATATATATATATATAAAGTGGACAAAACAAGTAATTCATCTCTTTCTTTGTTGGCTGACATTTTCCATCTTACAAAGTAGGAACATTTTATTATGTTATGGTCTGTCCTGAACTTACGTCTAGCAGCTATGTTTCAAAATTAATAATGGTGTTTTCATTAGTTTAAAAATAAATCCTGTACACACAAATATATAAACATATAAACATACGTAATTCAACAAATATATACATGTCTACTAATAAATATCTAGAATCCTAACTCCAATCTTGATCAAAATTTATTACCTCATTTTCATTCTAAAAAAATGTCTAAAATTGAATGCTTAAGCTTAAGGGTTCTGGAAAAGAAACAGAAATTCAGAGAATCTAACTTAAGTTGTGGGTAACAGTCAATGCAACTCCGAAATATTTGTATTAACAATGGGAGATCCTGCACTTATTATGCCGATTTAAATATGTTAAAAATACTAAAAATAAATAAATATCAGGAATATTAATTAATATCTAGTAATGGTGGTTAAAATATAATAAACATCGAGGTACTTTTAATATTACAAAAACATTCCCTATTAGTTTCAAAATTCATAATGGCCGGTATACAAGATAAGGAATGCATGATATACACATTAATATAAACAGAAATAAACTTCCTACCGATTTAATATTCAATCAAGTGTGAGTACTGCTATCTCGATAGCATAAAACCCGACGAATTTTAAACGATTATCAGCATTACATATTTCATTGTTGTTCTACCGAAATTGTCGAGCACTGTTTAGATGTTTTAATACAACACTGGATACAATATATATATATAGGTTATAGAAATGAGATTGCAGAAATATCTTATGCTGTACTATAACCAAACTTATATTCATATAGATTTAAAGAATGTATTATCTTCATATGTAAAAGTTTATATAGACACACCCTTATACATTTAGATATCGCATATCACCCTAACATGGTTTTACGCGATGTCATATAAACAGCTCGTAAACATAGAAAGGGCAACTGCCTTCCAATTACAACGCGGAAACCTAACAATATTTCCGCGAACTATCACCATTTGGCCCATGACAATACGAATATCTGACAATCATTTTCCGTGTGCAGGTGCATTTATGATTAGAACTCTCTATTATCGAGAATGCAAACACCTATATTGCGAAGAAAGCCGACGAGGGTGTGTGTGGGCGCTGATATATACCGATGAGCGTGCGTTGTTTCTTAATCTCAGGTTGAAGGTGACGATACGTCCGGTTGATCATCACTACCACCACCACCACCACCACCACCACCACCACCACCACCATCATCATCGTAATCATCATCATCATCATAATAATAATAAATAGATGCATCATCGGTGTATTAATTGAATTATTCAGACTACTATCTTCATATTCGTTGTTATTTTCACACGAACCTCCTTTAGATAAATAGTCCCGATACTTTAAATTTTTATGCAAGAAGAAGGCCTTAAAAGATGAGTCACAGTTGTTGAATGTTCGAATGAAATCAAAGTAGACTAAATAGTTCTAATGAGTGTTACAATATTACATCGATTGTAGAGTAAATGGCAGAGTAGTTCTTCTTTGGATTCAATTTCATACGCAATCTTTTGTCGTACATCATTCGAATCCCTCTTTTCATGGTCGGGTTAATAATAATGATAAAGATACTTAATTTTGATGTAGTAATTGAATTGTTCGGACTACTATCTTCATACTGGTTGTTATTGTCACACCGATCTCCTTTAGAGTCATATTCCTGATATTTTAAATATTTATGTTAGAAGAAGGTATTAAAAGATGAGTCACAGTTGTTGAATGTTCGAATGAAATCAAAGTGCTTATGAGTGTAACAACATTACATCGATAGTAGAGCAAATGACAGTCTATTTCTTCCTTGGATTCAATTTTAAACGCAATCTTTTATCGTACATCATTCGAATATCTCTTCTCACCCACTTTACCTCTATGTTATATTCATCAGGTTGAACATATTTTTTACCCAACGACCAGTTCGTGAAACGCGCTAATGTTTGATTCATAATTAAAACGTTCTGATTCCTTGGATGGCTGAACTAAATATTTCAGGAAAAAAACCTGACACTTTTACAAGCTGACATAACTGAATATGCAAACAGCACTAATATGGTTGTGTTATTCAACTAGTCAATTTATGAAGCACCCACAAACACATACGGCGACATATTTCTTTGTTTTCTACTTTTTTAATTCAACACAGTTATTTAATTTATTTTCAAACTATAAATTACATAATTTCTCATCGGGTTCAATGACGCCATTTTTATCATCAGTTTGTATTATCCAGTGACAGACGAATGTTTATTCTGCCGAATGCAACATTTCTACTCTGTAATTATAATGGATTTTCTGGGGGTTTTTTTCATGTGTTACTTTATAAATAATGTCAACATAGTTTCTATCATAAACTATTTATTTATTGCTTACTTGCTTTTAGTATTTGTCGTCAAAATTAACGTATTTGTAGGCTAGATCTACTCGTGACATTCCGATACCCTGAAAAGTTAACTTTTCTCTTATTTTCCAGTCTGCCTATTCATTCTCGATGCCTCTAAGTGTTAAGGGTGCTTCTCAATCGATATACGGTTAAACGGCAGTTAGTATCCCTCGACCTCAATCATTTAGTTATTTTAAACTGATACGATAACTCGATCGCATTTTTTAAAATTTCTTACGTTATTTCTTATTTGAATTATTCATGAATTAACCCATCCCTAAAATATTCCCTAAAATACTCTAAAATATTTGAGTGTTATGATGTTTTAAATCTGTGTGGGAGTAATGATTGTGCTTCATCAACTTATTACTAAGATATTTTTTTCGATATTGCTATATTTTATGCAAGAAGTGTAAGGTTGTTGTTTTTTTATTGATATTAATTTTTAAATTATTCTGAATCAAATAAGTTTTAAAAAATACCAGGAATAATTATTACTAGTAGTTAACAATTATGTATACGGTTAGACCACATAAAGTTGATGTAAATTGCTTAAATTAAAAATTTAAAAAAACATATTCGTTTAATTTACATAAATAATATTTACTGTAAATTATGTAAATTGAAGAATAAATATAAATATAATTCGGTTTTACATTGTTGAATTAACCAGACATTTAACCCAAAATAAATATTATAATTAAGAATAAAATGTGTTGAAACCCCGTGAATATACACGAGGTCTAGCTAGCTTTATTATTGCTTCGACCTATGTGTATGTTTATCTCATATTGTAACAGAATAATGCAAATATATGTTTTCAAAACAAAAACACATACTACCACCCTGGCATAATTGGCTAACAAATCACATAAAAAAGAACACTTTTCAGCGCATCGCAAATATTATATTGGTTTATATGTATAGTCTTTTTCGTTCCGCATTTATTGAAAACCCTCGTATATTAATCGCACATGGTATCACTTCTATATTCTGCTATTTATTATTCACATCATTATTTTGCCCGTCTTTATGAGATACTTTTCTTTTTTCTTTTAAATCTTAAACTGAAATGAGTCTCTATATTTCCATACCCCTCCTTTATTTAGAATAGGGCAATTACATCAAAATACTAAATTGTTTGTATTGTTGATGTTGCCTGCCCATTTCATTTATTAGTTTTATTTACAAAATAAAAATAAAAAACTATGAATAAAAAAATAATAAATTCTATACACAATTCTTAACCCAGTATTACCATCAAAAAGATACGTTAACACTATACATTTAAAGCGACATATTACAAACGCGTCCTCTTTGTATGTTTACCTTTCAAGACACCGATACTCTCCTACGATCTACACAGGACACCTGAAATGAAAGTAAAAATAACAAACTATAAATAAATAAATAAATACATGAAACACAAAGTAGAATAAATAAAACACCTTTTTAAAACAAAAAAAAATATGAATAATAAATAAGATAAAACTAAAATAATTTTAACCCAATATATTTTTACAGAGAGACTTCTAAAAAATGAATCGGTTTTTTATCGATATACCACCATTTCTCATCGTGGTTTCACTTCACTCAGACCGCTGATGATTCAACTGGGTATACATATTTTCTTTTAATTTAAAAAGTCAGCTTATCTTGATGAAACCGCGGTACGTTTCATAAATATGTAAAGTATAGTTTCAAATAATATATATATATATATGTATAAGAGGAGATTGTAGTTTGCTTGAAGCATTGCTGGTAAATGTAAGTGTAAATTAGTCGTCCAAGGCTATAGCAATGCGATGTGGTTGCCTCAGACAGTGAATTTTCCCCAACAGTATCAAGAACATTCACCTACCGTCGTGCTTCTACCTATCCACTCTCCACTCTGCACGCTCGTTCATACATACCTTTTGTATAAAGAAAACCATCAAACACCTCCATTGCTACACCAACATATCAACGCTATGTCTGATAGCAAATTTCCCCCCCCTCACACCTTCCACCCCACATCTCCGCATCTGTCAACAAAGCTTTCCACCACTGTTTCCACACGGAAAAAAACAGACTCATACTTAAATTCAATTGGCTCCACCAAAAACAGATCTTACAGCCGCTTACCAATTATGGAGCTGTACACGGACCCCCTCTCCATCCTCAAGCTACTACCCAACCACTTATCACTGACCTCACGTGTTCTCTCTCCGCAACAGAAACTGATCTCCTCAGCCTCGGACCCAAATTCTTCGTTACACAAAAACTTAATGACCAAACCCTCCTCGATATAGAAACACAGTTCTGCAGGACAGCGTACCATTTGAAATGGTTATCAGCCTTTGAACCACCCTCCCTAGACCCACTTAACGACTCCACCCCCACCGATCCCCCTAATTTTTCATCCAACCCCTTCCCCGTTTATCAACCTGACCGCCCCCTACACCCTCCTCCTGAAAACCACCCTTTAGACCTAAAGTTGGTAAATCTCAAACATAAGATTTTCTCCATAATACAACGGGAAAAACACCGTATCACACCAAATATCTCCCATTCCCAGCGTCTCACCCTCAAAGGCCTTAGGAAAAAAAACCTGGTCTACCTACCCTCTGACAAAGGCAAGGAATTCTGCATTATCTCCCAAGAATCCTACAATACTCTCGCCCTAGAACACCTCAGCAATACATCCCTTTACACACCCGATAATGACATCTCTGCTACCCGCATACAAACTACTATTAACAACGCTTGGTCCCAAATTTGCTCCAGACGTAATCTCCCCAAGGCTTATAGGCTCAATCTCACCACTAGAAACAGTAGACTCCCCACCTTTTACTATCTTATTAAAACCCACAAAACCAGCAACCACCTACAGATCAGACCTATAGTCTCCAGTACTGAGGGACCTCTTTACAAGATCTCCTGGCTCCTCTCCCACTTACTTAAACCGCTACTCCCCACCTTCCCGGCACACGTCAGCAGCTCTGACCAGGTAATAGATAGACTCAACTTGCTCCAACCCCAACAGCTCCGCGTCAACAACTACATCTTCAGCCTTGACGTAGTCTCCCTTTATACTTCCATTCCCGCACACCCCGCCATTGACCTCATAACTGACCACATCTCCTCTAACAATCTTGACTGTTTTGGGCTTACCCCTACAGACATTCATCAGCTCCTACGTATCATTGTGGATAACACCTACTTTAAGTTCCAACAAGACACATACAAACAAGTCTCTGGCCTACCCATGGGTTCCAGTCTCTCCGGCCTCCTCGCCATTTCTTACATGAACAGACTGGAGCAGCAAGCACTTAGCAC